>BLKM01000502.1:1403105-1639699 GCA_013340265.1 Coptotermes formosanus
TTCGCTGGAAGTCTTGCTGCCTGATCTTGCGTTGGCGGTCTGGGTTTCGGCGGCGTTGGAAGGACAATAGCGACGGATGGTGTAGAGACTTAGAGGTCATTAAGCAATAAAACCGTCTATGAATTCACTAATTACTTTTCCATTATCGCATACAGAAAAACATTTTTGGGGTGAGAACTATATTTTATGTAGGGACTATGGAAAACTTAATGAGTGAATGAGTGAGGGAGTGAATGAGTCAGAGAGTGGGCAGGTGAGCGAGCGAATTAATTAGCGGGTGAATAAATGAGTGACTGGGTGAGTGGGCAAGCGAATTAATGAGCAGGCCTAAGTGAGTGGGTACGGCGAATGAATTGGCGAATGAGTGAGTGAATGAATCAGTAAGCGAGTGAAAGAATGAACGATTGAATGAGTCGGTGAGTGGGTGAGTGAATGAGTTAGCAAGTAGATGAATGGGTGAATGAATGAGTTAATGAATTAGTTAGTTAGTTAGTTAGTTGGTTGGTTAGTCAGTTAGTTAGTTAGTCAGTCAGTCAGTCAGTCAGTCCGTCACTCAGTTACACATTAGGTATTGAGGGAATGAGTGAGTGAGGGGGTGGGTGAGTGAATGAGTGTGTTAGTGAGTGAGTGAATGGGTGAAAGAGTGAATGACTGAGTGAACGAGAGAGCAGCCTACAGGTCTTAGTGTTACATCGTCGCTCAATTTGCCATATAAGCCAGCTTACATGAGTAACTACGATCAAAAGGCAGTTAAGGACGGCAACGTTGTTGAACTTCAGACCAAAAACCCACATCCACAGCTACCGGAGCAGAGCTCTTTTTGAGAAGTTGTTCAAACATATAAAAGTGGCCCTGCCTCTTTCAAAATCCGAACGTTTATTAGAGTTTTCACATCAGCCTGTCAATTGCACCTATCTTGAACCAAATTAATCAGGCCCATGTTTTTATAAATTATTTCCCTAACCCCACTTTGATTTCAACCACCCATGTACGCCCAGGCCACCAAACTGATACTTTCCCTTGGGGTTTTCCAACTAAAAATGTGCAAGTACTTCGAACATCTCCAATATGTGATATATTCCCTGCCCAATTCATTCTCCCGTTTTCATCAATGAACAGTGTTTTAGAGAAATTACATATCATGAATCTCCTTGTACGAGGTATTTGTAACATTTTTACACCTCGACACTTGATCCTTTAAGCCCAAACACACAGCTCAAACCCGTTCAGTTACGACCTCTTTTAAGGATCAACCACGAAGTTTCGCGTTCACCTAAAACAATGCGTAAAGTTGTAGTTTGACATTAAATACAAGGAACTTCCAAAAACAAGGTAACAAACACTCTGATGCAGAGAACTCTGCTCTGACTTCGAAGCATACATGACTCAAGGGTATAATATGGTACACATCAGACGTCCACGTAGTCAGCACTGACTTTTAAACGTTATGTCCCACTATGGCAACAAGGTGTGTTTGCTGGCATAGAAGAAATCGGTGTCAACTGCCTGTAATCAGGAAGGGACAGCTTGCTTCACATAGGCGTCTCTTGCAAATGGCTTGCCAGCCACTTGCTTCTTAACGGGTCTAAAGAGATTTAAATCGCTGGACCCACTGTGTCAACCGGACTTGCAATTTGTTACGGCGCCCGGTATGCGGAACAACCGACCGCCCTACCTATAGTCCCGACCTTGCGCCCCGCGATTTACATTTGGACCGCTTACGAGGCACCTGGCTGGTAAGCGATTTGCGGCAGACATCTAAGTGTCACATCCTGGATACCAGCACTTGGCACAGACTTCTACGCTGGGATACAAGCCTAGGTGTCACGGAGGGACAGATGCTTGAATATCAGTGGTGACTGTTCCCCATGTGATATGTACAGGTCGAATTCAGAATAAAAGTTCCCGGCAAGTTCTCGGTCTCAGACAGTTTGTAACTTCACTTTTTAAACTCCGTTCTGCTAAGAACAGAACTGTAGCAAGCTTTTTCAAAAATTACTTCTAAATTAACTTCTAAACGTAAGTACCCACCCTCCTGTTAAATTAAACACGGGTGTGTTTTTTCGTGTCATAAAATCAGTGTATTGTTAAATCTTGTTAACTAATGTGTTCGTACAATAATACTGGATCGGTCACAGTGCACAGCTAGTCTGTCTCTGGTGCTTAACGAGACCGCTTTAGACACGTGCTGTCTGTGGGAAAGCGGTTAATCAAAAGCTAATGTATCACAAACACAGACACTTTATAAAATGTAAACTACAGACAAGACAGTTGAGCCAGAATCATATGCCGGTACTGACACTAAGTCTGGTGTCAATATGTTGAAGGGAAGGGGTACGAAATTATCACGGAATGAGACGCTAGCAAGGTTTAACAAGAGTTTCCGCTTTGGGTTCCAGTCAGTCGCTCCTGAGAATTAAGTGACCGAACGGTCACAGCCTCGTGCAGTCGACTTGCCATGTGTGCGCGCTGCTTGATACTGGGAGCCCCCCCATGGCCATCGACCAGCTCTGCGTGTTGATTTTCACCGACAAGCCGCTGTGAGCGCCACGTGCCACTTTCTGCGCCGTCGCGACGCTCACACCGTCCTACTCACCCCCAAAACCGTCTCTATAGCAACAAGAGGGATACCGAATGTAATAAAGAGCAGATGTACTCGGAGCAGAACATCAGTGCAGTGGTAGCCGTGCACAAGTCTAGTTGTGATCTCAGAAGACGTCGTATCAAGACTGTCAATAAGAAAAGCTCCTGACAAATCTGCCACACCAGATATTCAAGGAGAGGGACAACTTCCAACACTGTGAAGCAGAGGTAAGTACACAACATATTGTTTGCCAGCCATACATCACACAGTTAGTGTTATTATTACTTACATCTCAAACAAATTTAACACATGCATTAATTAGGTCTATAATTAAAAAGAGCACACTTTTAAGTTCTTAATAAATATAAGTGCGTTATTTCCAAGAAATTTTTAAAATGCATGACTAAGATCACATCAAGAGTAAAAATGTATTTAATAAGGTCCAGTCTGTATCAGTAGGTAAATTTAAGTTAAAATAACAAATAGACACGCATTTAACGGGAAATAAAATTTCATGTGCAAAATACAATAGCAACTACTAAAATATTTGTAAATATGAAACATAAGGGGCATTATTAAAATTATGCAATTTTTATTTACACAGAGTTAGCAGGCATTTATTTGCAGATATTTGTGAAATGACTGGATGTGGCAAACGACAATGGTATTAAAATGATGTGGCAATGGCAGAAGCCACGATTCTACGTTACTGGCCATCATTTTATTGTTCACAGCGGTACCATGAAGGCATTTCAATTTTAAGGTTCAACGCAGTGTTGGAATAAATATACATTTGTGTTTACCTGACATGTAATGAAAAAGATACATAGTAGATGCACACACATCTCCTACCCTCCAACCCAACAGCAAATATTACATGCAAAACCGATTTTAAAAATTACAATTATTTTACTTAAGCTTCACATTTCAAATGTTTGCTTTTACTGTAGAAGTGATGCATGCTGTCTTTTCACATGTGCCAATAACTCAACTACAAAATATTGATATTCTAAGTACAAGTAAAGCATACCGAATTCCACGTATCGTGTGTTCAGTATTTTATATTATACATGACACGTCTGCTTGAACTATAAGTGTAGGCTTTATCCTAACACACTGCACAGAGAGCCGTATCCTGTTATAAAACGCACATAAAATAATGACGGCACAGAAACTGAGACTCCACCTCTGTGTGATCTGTTTTGATGCTTCGAAATTCTGGTAAAAATCTCAATAGTCAGCACACGCAGTCAGATATGAAAGAAGCCGTTGAGTAAAAAATCCAACAGATCATAGATGGTGTTCACTCTCAGTCTGCATAAACACCAGATGTTCAAAAATACGTTAATCAATGACATATTCTGCATGAAAAACTACATTCTGTGGATACGTAGGCTTCAAATCCAAATTCGCTACAGATACTAAAATGATAATCAAAATGTACTTTAATTCCTAGTAAATAATTACGGTAATAATGTTCAACGTCAAACTGTCCTTTTTACCCTTAAAATTCCTTCATAGTATACCAGAAATATTTTCGTAACGTAATTTACGCGATTTGTTTCAATTAGGTCTACCACGTCTGAAGAGTTTTCCTCTGTAATTAGATATGCATAGACACCCAGACCTTCTAAATGACTGGCACTTTTAATCGTCTCCTCACATTCTGTCACTGCGTTTTAAGAAAATCCTAAGTAAAAAATCTTATCAATAGCAAAGAAAATGTTCTTTCTCAAAGGCGTGACAGCAGTAGATAGGAAGCGTATAAACAGTGGATTCACTTCACAAGGATCCCTGTGCACCTAATGCTAGGACAGCATTGCACATGACCATGGGCATTTGTGAGGCACATGATTAGCGGTTTCTGTGACGATAATTCAAAATAAAGTTTTTATGTTAACACCCACACTTACCGTTCTTTCATAGTTACATATTTGTAACACGTATAAGAATATTACCTTTCTGAAACCCCAATTTAAAGATACTGGATTGAACCAAAAAAACTGTCCTCCAATCTGCGAATAGGAAATTATTTTTATTTTTTCCAGCGGTCCAATCCCTACTTAATTAGTAGCAAATAATATAGACATATTTTTTCTCGTTATATTTCTGCCAGAGTTCCTACCAACTATCAAAGATATTACTGCAGTAGATTTGCTACCTACTAGCAAGGATATTATCACAGTGGATCTGGAAGGGTCAATAAACAGTTTTTCAGTATACGGCAGTTGATTTTCGGACTCAACGAACTGATCTGACTCGGGACAGGTATAAGTGACGGAATTTTCTGAACACGGCAATGAACCTTAGGGTTGCATAACGGGGGGTGGGGGGGATTCTTCATTAGCAGAACTACTACCAGCGTCCTGGGAAAAACTGCTCCATGGAGTTTTCATGCGATAATGATTTTCCTCGCTTCACTTGGCATCATTCACAATGAAGCTGAAACATTAGGGGCAAGCTACGATGCTATATTAAATCTATTTTTAATTTTCTTCAATTCACACGAAATTTTCTATGTCCTAGTTGATAAATTTTCTTTAACTGCAGAATGTCAAGTACTTCATTTTCTAATATTGCCAATAATCTATTTCAAATTCATACACAACGATTTCTGTCGCGCCCAGGTTCGAAATTATTGCTGCCAACATCTCAAATTCATAAATTTATTATTTTTAATTTATTCCCTCCCTGTCTCGCACGCCAAACGTACATGGAAGCATCTAGCTGGCAACCCTTCTGCCTTGATAAAAGGTATATGGCGCAAGTGAATGAGCCAAGACTCAAATTTATGTTCATACCTAAGACCGGTTTAGCGAAAAATGCCTGTTACACGGCCAAAGAATTTGTTTTGAGTTTAAGAGCAGCATGGATTGCAGAATGTATCAGCGAATATATCACACATTTGGCGCACGGCCAATATAGCATAAAATAAATCATCCTTCATTTACACCCACCCTTAGGAATTCGCTGTCACTGGTAACACTTCTAAAACGCAAACCTTCTGTGAACCCAGAACTCCTCCTGCGCAAAACTTTCAGACCCTCTTGGCCAGAATATCCGCTGATGCGCATGCGTAGGTATGTGTGAAAGAGAACTCGGACTCGAATTCATTAAGAAACTCAGTAATATTCCACAAACTTTGTCAGAACTGCTTACATACACAAGACATATTGGTCTACGTGACGATCAGGGGGCATTTCGTTCTGTTTTGTCAAAAGTGCATTTCGATCGGACAAACAAAATACATTCTACATAAAGCCGTAAAGGTAGCAAGGTTGTCAGTCCTACGCAACGGCCGCCTTTACTTCAACTAGATAATCCTGGTGCCCATTTCTGTTAGAGGCTGAGTAGACCCCACAGCCACAGTCAATGAAAAATGACTCCATCGGAATCGAACCTGCGACATTCCGGATTTAACGCAGTGCCTCAACCAACTGCGCCACCGCGTGTCCCTACCATTTTCATCGTGGATGTTGTGTTTGTGTAAAATTAAGACACCCACACCACTAAGAAACGAGTTTAAAGCCGAAATACCATTTAAAATCGTATGCTTGTTCTGTTTATGCACTTCTGAATTGGATTTTCATTCTCAATCTGTAATCACAAATTGAAATAAGAAACATTTGCGTTTTAAAATGTTTCATTCTAAAACAAAAACACCTTTATAACGTAAAACTCTGTAATCACAAATTGAAATAAAGAACATTCACGTTTAAAATGTTCCATTCTAAGATCAAAACATCTCTACAACTTATTAATTCTGTGATCACGAATTGAAAGAACAGAAGAAACTGCCACATTTCAGATGCTTCATTTCAAAACCAAAACATCTTTATAACCTAAAATTCTGTAATCAAAAACTGAAATAAAGAATAGTCACGTTTAAAATGTTTCATTCGAAAACCAAAGCACCTTAAAATTCTGTAATCACAAACTGAACTACAGCACAGTCACGTTTAAAATGTTTCATTCTAAGATCAAAACAATGTTTATAACTTAAAAATCGTTAAAACGTAAAGTAAAATCAACACCTCAGTTACATGGTGACATTCCTGACCTTCGTTACGTAATAAGAAATCATATGAAACCATGTTACAATTTATTTATTTCTTATTTTAAAAATTCTTCCATAGCCTATCACAGTTATGGGTTCGGACGCAGCGTTAAGATGTCCGTACAGAGTACTGATTGCCTTCCTGCAGGTTAACGTCTTTAAACACCATCTGATCAAAGCCAAATAATCAATTTGAAGTGTACATGCGTCCAGTGAGTTACTGTTACACTGAAGTCACTTACCCCATAAAGCAAAGCTACTGTAAGCTGAGAAAAGGAATCAACAGAGTAAATCTGCTGTTTATAGCTAAGAAGTATTTATCCTCTGAACGACAGGTTCGACGACCTTCTCAGATGACCAGAATAAGTCTTACTTGCACTGGAAATGGCATGATATGACTTTAAATTGTTGTCTTTTTTGGCCAGAATTCTATATATTCTATCTTAAAAGTACAAACATGTCACTGGATTTTATAAAATATTTTAATAAAACAAGGGTCAATTACATGTCCCATGTTTTTGCCCACAGTAACACAGAGGACAGTTAACATACTGGATCAATTAACTTTCAGAAAAACTGTAAAAAGAATTATCTCGTTACATGCCAAGTAGGCACAGAGGGGACGAATAGGTGTAGCTCGACCACAGCGCTAGAAGGGGTAAAGCGCCACGTCCCGGGCTCTTCAATCCCGATAAACGGACCCGGTACGCACCGTACAGGAGGCTGGATGGGCCTCGGGGCTGATGTGCATGGGTCGGGATGGCCTCCCCCACCAGGGTTCGAGCCCTGGACCGTGAAGCTCGTAGCCAGCCGCCATAACGACTACGCTATCGGGGGCGCCACTAAAAATGTTACTTCTTTTAATATTTAGAGTACCCTTAAACAACCTGAAAAAATAACTATTATAATTTACCATATTCGAAAGCAAATTCTCAATGTTTTAGTGAAGATTGCGAATTTGTCATACATCTACGCATCCAGTCAACTCATGTCTCGTAAACTGATTTTTCAGGGTGATGACGAACCACAGAAACTGCTGAACACAAAACACTGCCACAAACATTTCAGTAAGTGAGACTGGATAGCTTCAGAGGCACTTAGTTGATTTCCGTAACTCACAGCATCTTAATTCATTAATTTCACTATCTCTCTCAAGTATTCCACAGACATTCGGCTGTTCCTCTTCAGACTTACAGCGTTACTAAACTCTCCCTGTTTAAATTTTCTCCAGTAAAGCAGCCAAGGTCACTGAAGACTAATAAAGTTGCCAGTAAAACAGTGCACATAACACGTGACAGTCGTTTTTAAATGACATACTTCACTTTCGTTCAAGTCTGACGCGAAGGACCTGAGGCCGTCAAACAGTTCAAAGGGGCCACACATGGTGAAATACTTGAAGACCGTCTCTGTTATCATATATTTTCTGAATGCTGATACTTTTGTAGCACTGCACAATAAAAACCATAATACAGTTAGCAGAGTTTTAGTTTATACGTGCTTTGCGGGAAGAACCAAATGTCCATTACACACACGGCTACCCCGTATTCCAACGAAATGGACTGCTAGAGAAAGACAGAGTTATATACATACGATCGTTACAACTGACCTATAATAAAAGGAGTGTTCCAAATTCTTCTGCTGAGATCTTCAGATGTTCCGTTGCTTAAAATGTGACGTGCCCTCCAAAAGCCACAGCGCGTCTAAATTCATAAGCAAATACTAAGAAACCGGCACTGTGTGTAACAAATGTTATGTGACGTAACTATTCTCAGTAAAGCTAAACTATAGTTTAACTACTGAGAGTAGTTACAAACCATTTAGATTATAAGTACAAACAAATAGCTATTACTTTGTACTAAAATCTAAATGGTTTGTCCGACAAATGAAGTCCACAGTTATCATACATAATATACGGTAATTATTTCACACGCTTCAAAGTTCCTACATAAGTAACACTATATTATGCGAATACCAGCACAATTATACACAGTGTAGCTGCCCCAGCAATTTAATTAATAAGCACATAATAAATAAACGCCTTAGACTATGCACAAAATAGTTATTACTTAAATAAGTGGTGACATACACAGTATCGACATAGTTGTTTCACTTTCTAACGACGACAAAATTAAACTCCATTCGTAAGTACCATCAAAATAAAAAGAAAAGCCTGACTGTGTAACCTCTCTTAGATATAAAGCCACCATAACTTCACAAAATGCAAATAAATTACGCAATGTAATCTGAAGTGTTCTGCCAATACACAAACTTTACGCTGAAGTTCTTCTATCTTATTATTGACATAAAACTTGGTGGCTGAACTTCTGTCACCCAAAACCAACAAGCGAAGCGTGTTAATGAAGTTACTTTGTTGCTTCAAGCTACACGTGATAACTGATCCCTTGGACTGCTCTGTGCCCGTCAAAGGCAAGCGACTTTAGAAGAGGAGTCTTATATCAGCGGGTCAATAAATGGCAAATACAGAAATCATAATAAACCGTAAAGGTTACAAAATACACACATTCCTCTCAGGTCTGACAGATTGCATGTTTGGATACACTGCCTCTTTAACCTTTGGAAGCGCTGAATTCATCGACATAATGTATAAAAATGTATTTCCCACCTCATAGTATACATATCGATTTCAAAGACAAGCCGGTCAACGCTGTACTAGGAAATAGATGTTCGTTGTCATAAATAAAACGTGTGGGTAAAATGTAGACGTTATTTAAATGCGAAATCAGGTGGTATACACAGCAATTGTGCCACTTTAAAGGCTTACATAACGTGACCATTCCAGTGCTAACTTTCTGGTTTAGACTTCATGAAAGAATGAAAGAGAGAAGGGGGAGACCGGGTTTAGTTGGCTACATGGGTAAGTTGGCACAACGTTAATATCTCGCTTCGGATTGTAAAAGCGCAACACCTGTGAGGCAACAAGAAGAGTTACATCCTTCATTGGAGGGAAGTTACTTGGCAATGTGCTGAGAGCTGTATTGGAAGGAAAATTTCGTTGTGTGTGTTTTGCAGAGCGCCGAGTAATTTTACGACAGTTTAGTTAACACGTATTATTGAGAAGGCTGATAGGGTATTCTCTGAACCAAAGGTATGTAGTTACACATTATATATGTGGCAATATGGCTGATAAGTAACACTGTTTCTTGTGCATTTGATCTCAGAGGAAACTGACCTCAGAACTGAAAATTCATGTTGGGTCTCGTTGGCACACTTGCTACGGGGCAAGTTGGCTCACTGTGCCAACTTGCCCCGCGCTAAGAAATACAGCATTCTTATTACTTTCGTCATTTCAATTTTGTTTTAGGAAATATAATTATGCGAAGATCGTGCAAAAGGAAATCTGAAATGGCAAACATTGCCCCAGGTATCGTCCTTCGAGCCGTTAGGTTAGCCACGATAGAAAATATGTCGATTAGAAACGTAGCAAGAGATTCTGGAATCCCGTTTCTCTCCAACGAGATACTGCAGCAGAGCTTCTGAGGATGATATACGCGGAATTTCACAGAATCCGACCTTCAGTATTGAGTACAAGAAAACTCGCCAGTTGAGTTCAGGTGTATGGTGAAAGTGAACACGGAAATAAACCACAAGTGTTCCGTAGTCTTATTTTTGATAAATGGGTCGTTACGTAAAGTAAAATGTTCTTATATCTTTCACTACGTTTCTCATTAATTTTTAAAAATAGGATAAGTGTTATTTCTGCGCGTATCTTGAGTAATGTTGATTAAGAAAACTCAGAGAATTAATTGTAAAGGGCATCAGACATCTCCCATGGCTTGTCTGCAAGGGAGGTGAGAAAGATTTCATTTGAGCACGCAGCGGCATTAAATATACAGTTCCCTCAACGCTGGAAGGATATGAAAATGGCAGGCACACAATGCTTTTCAAAGTTCTTGAAAAGGCATTAAGACTCATTTACTCCGCAAACCTGAGGCAACAAGCATCAGCAGAGCTTCAAATTTAACAAGACTGATGTTAACGCTTCCTTTTATAAATCTGAAAGAAGTGCTTGATCGTCTGCGGCTTGGTTCGGGCGACATATGGAACATGGACGAAACGGATATAAGAACGGTGCATATATCTGATAGGGTTATTGCGCGCCATGGTTGCAAATGAATAGGGTGACCGATGTCCCCTGAACCTGGAGAATTAGCAGCTTCAGCCCCGGCCGTTTCAACGACAGGAAACACAGTGCCGCCGTTTTTTATTTTCCGCAGGGTGAAATTTCGTGCCCATTTCTTGAATGGTGCTCCTGCACGTAGTCAAGGTGTTGGTAGTCATCCTGGATGGATGAAGGCGGAACATTTTGTGAAGTTTGTGAAACATTTTGTTTCCCATGTGAAACCTTCAAGAGAACTAGTTTTCCCCTTTGGAGAGTCATGATTTGCGTTTGTCACTTGCTGCACTCAATTACTGTAAGGAAAACGTCGTGACAGTTCTCTCCTTCCCGCCTCATTGTAGTCACAAGCTGCAGCCCCTCGACAGGAGTGTGTGTGGGCCACTAAACCTACGTCAATAGTGCATGTGAAGCATGAATGACAAACCACGCAAGAAAATGGATGACCATTTACGATTGACCTGGAATTATCAACATGTCTCTCAACTTCACTGCTACTCCTGCAAATATCAAGGCTGGATTCCTGGCCACTGGAATTTTTCCCTACGACGAAGATATCTTTGTTGATGAGGAGTTTCTGTCCTATGTAAGACAGACCAGCTCCAGCCGCAGACACTGCATAATCGAATTGCAGTAACGGAAACGTTAAACATGATGAGTCTGCAGGACCAGACCCTTCAAGAAGTCATTCTCCCGAACCAGGTCCTTCCAAAACAACACCTGCCGAAACAAATCCTTCCTCAAGCACGTCCTTGACTCCTGAAATTGTCCGTCCTTTTCCGAAAGCTGCAGACAGAAAAGCAAGAGCAAATGCTACTAGAAAGAAAAGAGGTACAGCAGTCATGACTGATACGCCGGTGAGAGCAGCCTTGCGAAATACGCAAAAATCGAGACAAATGACAAAGGAAAAACACATCACAAGGGAAGCAAGAGGAGACGTTTGATAACACTGAAAGAGATTCTAAGAACAAGAAAATAGTGAGAAAAATCCAGACAGACTGCTGAGACAAAAGTGGGGAAACACTTTGTTTGGTTTGCATGGACAGATACTCAAATAGTGTAGCGGGGGAAGTATGGTTTCAATGCACCCAGTGCCAAATGTGGGCCCAGGAAAAACGGACAGCTGGCGTTTTCTGGGGTATATTTTTCCCAACTGCAAGTCGGATGTATCAGATGAACATTTCTGACGTTTTGTGGACATATATTTCTGTACTGCCTTTCATTTTCCAGTGTAATTTTTAATGTTTGCCCTTAGTCTTGTACGGATTGTAAATCAGTTTCAGTACGTTGTTAGCAGGTAAATATTTTAGCGTCACTTATGCTGCCCCAGAATATTTTTGACAATAAGAATAAATCAGACTCTACTACGTGCCAACCTACACCATGATATATGCCACCCTACCCCATATATGGGGCAAGTTGGCACACGTCCAGAGGTTAGAAAAAGTTCCTTTTTCTTTAATTAGTTATTGAAATAACTTATTCATTATATATTCTTAGTCTAAGAAAGATATGTGCCACCAGTACCCTTTTCCTTTTTGTATCATTTGTATGAAAATTGTAAATAATGAAGAAGTGAAAAGTATGCCAACTCAACCCGGTCTCCCCTATCCATCCACTCGTATATGTATGCATACGGTGCTGTCTGCTGTTGTGGCTGATATGTACAGCCAACAATTTTATTTTGCATGGTATTAGCGAGGATTCCCGGGAAGAGGAATTGCTTCCCACGCAAGCTTTGCCATGGTAAAGTGCAAATGCCATTCTACGCCCGGTACATCGGTGTGAAGTCTAGCGCGCTCAGTGCAAATGTTAAAACGTGAACTTCTGTAACAAGTGTTATAATCCGATTGTGAATAAAAGCATGATTCGCGTATCAGCGACCACCGTTCCTGTGAAAATATATCGGACTAGAAACGTCAGGTATTCGTGCGTAAATCGCTTACTCACGTTCTTTTTTCAACCTAAACAGTATATTCTGGAACGAAAAACACCAAGCTGAACCTACGCATACTATGAACTACACTATAATAAGGACGCCAGTACGAATGAGTCTATGCTACTCCCTCTGTATTACAAAAACACAGGTGATAGCCAGTGAAATACAACTTATGTTTGCTTATTTTCAGTGGTCCTGCTCATCCGTATACAACCAACATTATAAACATGAAGACCGAAGAAGTGACAAACATGCCCCGGGTGCGAATTGCCGTTCTGGGGAAAATCAGTGTGGGCAAATCAGGTAGGTAACTGCTCATCTTGCTACGACAGAGATTAGGAAAAGGGGCTGGCATATACAGGGCATAAATATTATACGGTACCTCTCGAATCTCAGAATATCTCAAAGGTCGGCGCACTCTCTTTTGCGGTAAGCCATACAGACGAATGAAGAATGCACTATACTTGTACACCCTCTCGAAAGTGAGGCCTTAGGTTTATTACCCTTTTTATTGCCTAAATAAAACCAGTTTCATTCACGAACTACGTGAGATCATCCACCAGAACAGAAAATTTGATACGTAAGTGTTGTACACACATCCTTCTTTCAGAGGCAGTTCCAGAAAAAAGGCCGATTGCGCATTTGTTTTTTATATTATCGTAGAAACTTACTTCCGACAACTCCTGCAAGCTTTGAGGATAAAGGCACTGAAATTATTATAAGCTAATCTGTCTTTTCTTACGAATACCTAAAAGTTCCGTAGTGAGAAACGTGTTGTGATTTCCGGTTTGCGGGCACAAAGAAACACCAAAAAAATCAGTTATAAATAAAGATGTTTAAACTGCAATACAAAACAGGGCCCTCCGTTACTGGATAAAAGCCTTATTGGCCTAATGCAAAACAGTAAGAAATTCAGCCAAGGAACCTTGCCTCACAAGTTAAACGTAGGGAGAAAAATTCGGGAAAATGTGGCTTTTTTCCCCTCCTTGATAACCCCACACAATTGGAGGAACACAAATTACGGTTGTGTCAGAACAAGGTGCTGGAAAGAATATTTCTACGTAGAAGGGTGTAAGTAACAGACCTTGAGAAAGTTTCATATCAGAAACCTCATGATTTATAATCTTTCCAAAATATTATTATGGTGATGAATTAAAAAGACTGAGGTGGGCGGAACACACGGAAGAGATGCGAAATACACAAAGAATTCTAGTTGGAAGACTGAAATAAACAATTTCATTTGGGAGACCTACACGTATATGGGAGGACAGTGGTAAAATTGATCTTAAGTTCGTTACACAAAATATGTTCAACTGTTGTTATGAGCTGCTGACAGTTATATTAAGATAACTTTAAAGCGCATTACGAACTTATTTTATTTTACTTAAACTGCATGAATATATTTTAAATTTATTTTTGTGTGTTGAGTGACACAATAGCCAGCCAAAAGATGTAAGGGTTGTCACGTTGTCACTGGCCGTGTCATCGGCTACCCTGTGCGGTTTTCCTCACTCCATCCAAGCAAACGTCGCGGCAGCACTTCAAATTCTGCCACGACCGCTTACTTTACACCTTTTCACGTTATTATTTATTCATAATCACGCTGTACAGGCAGTGTTACTGACAGCGCCGTTAAACAACCGCAAACACATACCACATGCAGACACGGCACAGCAACGTGTCACATAGGAGGATGGTCACGAAGACTAACAAGATCTGGATTTGGTACAAGGCGGTCGCCACCTCCTTCGGACTAGTAAGACCGAATTCACCTGCACTGAATGAGGAAGATCACGTTATGCTATCAAACAGCCAGCAATGCAACACAGTTTCGTTCCACATGCGTTACGAGCATAGTCTTTCAGGGAATCCAAATGTGCATTCTCTCTAAAGATGATGGAAGCCTCCCTTCTATACTCATGCCTTCCCTTATAAAGCACTGCGGTCGATACATAAATATAACACTAGTGAGCAACAGAAGAATGACTCACTGTAGCTGGCTTTACTTGTCTTAAACGCGAACTTCCTTCGTTCAACATGTGAATGAATGTTTATCTAAATTCTGTTTGTTTACAGCTCTGACGGTCCGGTACCTCACCAGAAGGTTCATTGGCGAATACCGTTCAAATGCAGGTAAGAGCACTGTTCAATTCGTCATTTGTGAGGGCACCTTGAAGGTTTTACAAAAACATGTGTCTAATAATACCATACGCAACGCAGGAGACTGTAACAGCACGTCGGAAAGATTAACAATGCAGTTAAACCTTGGGTATTATACTCTCCTTTCTGGTCTCAACATATTCAGATCAGCCCCCAGTTACGTTAGGTTTCCCACTCGCAGCCATGCCTCATAATTGAAACATATCCACTTTCCAGTACGTTATTAGGGTGAAGAAATCAAGGACGATGATCTGGGTGGGACATATAGAGCGCATGGGAGGGATGTCAGACGCGTACAAAATATTAGCTGAAAATTCTGAATGGAAGACCTGTGGGTTATATACGGATACGGTTCCCCCTCAGCCTCAAGAGCACAAAATGGTTCTTAGATACTTACCAAGGAGGAAATGCATTCTTATTACGCACTCCAAACCTTCACAGAAATGTTTAGATTTAATCGTGTGATATACTAGCACATAGTTAATTAATGTAAATTATTCACGGAAACATCCTGTTGACAGTTCGAAGAAAAATACCTTATAGATTTAAAGTACGTATGTGGCGGTGCCGAGTGATGTTTAACATCAGATGCTGCGAGTCTGTTACACCTAAAAGTATGCACATATCGAGGCCGTCTGACGACTAACACCATCTGTCAGTCACTTAGAGTGACTACGTTCTCAGAGAGTTAAGGACACGCATACTCAATCACAAACCACCTCCTAATGTACAGCGGCATCTAAATACTTCATAAGCAACGCATGGAATGCATTCTTCATACCGACTGTGCTTCCTACACAGAACTGAGTTTAAAAAATAACAGTTCGCGTATACAGGAAAGCATTTATGTTTGAGGAACGGTAAAATATATTCGTTCGCATGAGGATGTGAACCTGAATTCTGGGTCAAACCGCGTAAATCTGGCATCCCATGGATCTACACAAGTGCCAAGTGGACCCCCACCCTTGCAAAAAAAGAAGTAAATTTGCTGGCAACATGTGTTGTATAGAGTACAAACAATTAATAACGGTGTCGGTGGATAAGCCAGTGTTACAGTTACGATGGAACTCCTGTCCCCTATTCAAACGACTCCATGTTCGAAGCTAGGTCGAGAAATTCACTTCTTCGATAGAACGGTTGTGACTTTTCGCTATAACTTGAGACATGTGCCTTGGTGGTAACCTTAAAAATAGGTCACGAACACTCATTCTCCCACTTATTTCCCAACTCGATGTTTAACATAATCCTATCAACTCTACTGTACTCTTTCTAACTACCGTTTGTACATGTCAAAGGAATCTACTAAATGGTGTCACTACACGCATCACAACATTAGCAGATATTTTATTGTCCAACATTGGTGCAACTAATCTTAGGTGTTTTTCTTACGAAGCAAGTAACAGCTCAGGTGCAGGCCACGTCCATTTGTGACCTAGTACCAGTAGCTAAACCTTCTGTCGGATTTTTATAGAACTCGGTACAGGAGTTTTGTTGAGAAATGGCGAGTTTCGTGGCAATCCGCTGAATGACGGTCATACTTTACTCGAGGGCCTAAATGAATTTTTACCTACAATTTCCACATTTCTTGACGGATTTCGGTGACAATGAGTGTATATGATCTCCACATGTCGTTCAGCAATAACGAATTCCGCAAAACTCGGTGCAGTGAAAGATATACTTTACGTAAGGGCGTTCATAAAGGTTTGCCCTCTTTTCTACAACTTCCATCGCATTTTATTCGTAAAAAAAAAGTTAGAGGGCTTATCCACAACAGTTTATTGAATGACTGTAACTTTCGTGAAAATCGGCGCGGTGAAAGAAGTACTTTACTTAAGGTGCAAATGAATTTCTATTCGTACTTTCTACATTTGTTGCCCAATTTGGATTGCATTCGGTGTAACAGACCTACACATATCAGCGTTGAGCGGCTGTAAGTTTAGTAATAATGGGATTAAGGAACGCCGTACTTTTCTAACAGACATAAATAAAATTAAATTTACGCGTGTACTGTGAAACCGTATATTCTGAATGTAAAGGCCTTCAAGAAATCTGTGTTATAGGTCATGGAGTACATCACTTGTCCTCTAGTCATCTGAGCGAATGTCATAAAACAGTCCGAGAAATTTAGCTTCCAAACGATAAACCTTCATCTTTATCACCACGACCATCTTTACTTACAGAGATAGGGTACCTTCCTCTTCCGACTTCAGATTCCCTTCTCCTTCTTGGCTAACCAATATTTCTTTTTCCTCTTAGTATATAGAGTACAATGGAAAGTTTGTTTTAGTATTCTCATGTCTGCCATTCTTTGTGGATGTGTAAAACTTCACACTTCTTATACTTCTGCGCCAATGTTTGCTACAGTACATTACGTAAATGCAGAGAAAGGACGCCTAATCAAGACATACCCTTCGTACACAAATTGTTTTATATTCGTGCTTCATTACAGCACATATTCAAAAGGATATTCTGTACTACAGTAACAAAAGATATGAGGAAACTACTGCTAATAACAAAAGTATTCTCTACAAATACAGATGTAGACTGTAAATTTGGTTTATATAACTCCCTACTGAAAAAAAAAAGTTGTCTTCTGAAAGTGGTGCGCAAGAGAAGTTACTGAAGTGGAAGAATAATTAATTTTTGTAATTACAGCTTTTGTCAGTTTGATCAAATGAAAATTAGAGCAAGTTTTATCACTGCAGTCATTACGAACTGCCAACTTTGTCTCCTTCTGCTGGTCTATTTTATTCTCCAGCAAGTCCAACTCATCCCTTGGCAACTTTTCCTTCACCCCATCGTTACAGCTATTTATAACAGATTCCACAGAATTTTTTTAAAGCCTTGCATTTAAACTGGTCTTAAGCTTCAACTATTTCTGGTGAAGATACTTCCTACGCATTTTAAATGACGTCAGGCAGAAAACCACATGTTAAGTGAGCAGACAACATGTCATAAACACCTGAATTTGGTAGAGCGATTGACAAAGTAAATAAACATTTAGCCAACTCTATTGAAATTCGAAGTTCTTTACATAATAGAAGAGTAGTACGAATTTTTCATGTTACTGATTTAAAAGCTTTTCTTTATCGGAATTTCAGTCCATGTGACAAATATACAATCTGTTACGTCAGGAATGTTTAATTTAGTCTGTAAAATATATCCTGGCCTTGCAAATGGAATTTTAGTTCAGTATACAACATACATAACAAATGCTTCCCAGTTTCATAATCTACACATTTACATCAAGGACTGTTTTGCTGCTATCCTTAACCCACAAATACAGTAACTAATTATGTGTCTTTGCATTCAAACCCGCTACCTACACCTCAGGCGCTTCAGATTTAGCTACCAGCAAAGTGTGGACGATGTCGGACTGTATTCATTTCTTTCCCAATTCACGCACATTTCTCCTTCAATTGTCCATCATATGCAATTGCTGAAACTTTCGCAGAATGTTCTCACAGTTCGCAAGGATTGAAACAAACTCTATGTGTATATCCCATGTGCGCAATTTAAATTCAGGTACAGGCAAATAAAAATATTTTGGAGTAACTCACTTTGTCGCTTGTTGCAATAACTCTTCCAGCACTGCTCTTGATATCATAATCATTAATTTCTCCCGTCATCGCTTCTAGTTTTCCTCATACCTATGGACACAGCACTATATTAAGAAGCGACCGTTTCCTTCCAAATCCCTGAACATTCACTACTCATAATCACCATGTTCTGGTCTGTGCCATGGAGCTGGAGACCAATGCTGCCCCGCGGTCCCCTGTTAATTCAGTTCCTGCCTCTTCGTATAGGCATAACCCATCGAAAGTGATTCCGAACGATAAATTTAACGTCGCCCTGACATTAATCAAACTAAGAAAAGTTCACAGCGCTGCAGTTTCATATCCGTATCTGCTGATTTGCTTCTTAACAATAAACTTCAGTTTCATTGCCTTAATATTAAGCCTCCTTATTCCAGTTCCATGACCTGCGTAATTCATAATTAATCGCATTTAGAAATGAACAATTAATATGAACTGATCCTATAACAGCATAACCCGAAGTTTCAACCGTGCTACTTGCAATCCCACTATGTACTGGACATAGCAAGTTTTAGCCACCTCACAACCTAACACCCCAAGATCTATTTTAAGGTCCCCTCCCTTCTCCTTCTAAGTTCTCCAAATGACCATTTTAAGAAACTTCCACACTAAAATTATAGTCCTATATGCATTTCCTGTCGCGCTTATCCTATGCACGTTTTCAGTCCATCGTGGCTTCCTAGATTTATTCTTCTAACAAAAGGTGACCCGTAAAAATGATGCACGTTCAAGTCTGTACTTAATACTGATATACCACTTGCACTGTATGCATAGAGACACATACGCAGTGACAGGACACATTTCTGATGGCACTGTGTCGTTATTTTCTAAACATGACTAACCGCTACAACCAATCTAAATGTTCTGAATTGCCTTACACACAGAAAAACAGAGACATGAGAATGAAGTATCAGATACTGCTTAAAGCAAACAGGCATTTTCAACATTTCATATCCAGAGGAAAAGTGTATTGTGTACTACTGATAAAAAGCTCGTAAGATTTCCAGCTGCAAATAAAACACGAAACAGGACACTGAAAGTGAAAACAGCTGGATACTAATGCAGCTCTCGATACAAACGTCCTCCATGAGCCATTCCAAAGTGACTAATTCAGAGAAAGTTCCACAACCAAGACAGCAAGACATGACCTCGCTTGGAAAAAGTGCAACCTCTTGGTGTGTCATCTCCTGCAACCCCATAACGAACAAGCACATTAGCCCCATGCAACCCAAGACTAATGCTGAACTCGGATGAGACAGTTCTTCTCTGGCCTTAAAGCTCAAGGTACATTTATCTGCCAAAACCCATGTCATCGCGGTTTTGTCACACAAATGGACGACGATTCTAGACGACAGAGAAGCTGTGTACAATGACTTCCACGCATTTCATTTCGAGATGAGAGCTTTTTCATTAACCTGTCCTATTTTATAGCTCACTTCAGATATCTAAACAAGACATCCAATCACCTAGCCAGATGCATAGCCCTTCAAAAATGTGTTTCCAGTGCTAAGCCCTGCACTCTCTAAGAACGTACACATTCTTTAATTTCTTCTCCTCACAAGCAGGGCGCTCTCGACGATTTGTCACTTTGTCGTTAATCTGTTCCTAACTAACTAAGTGCATGGAGCAGAGTCCTTCTTGAGAAGCTAGCAGGTTCTCAGCTAGTCAAGAAATTCCCCGCATTTTATGGAACCCGAAGGTTCATTATCGCATTTACAAGAGCTCGCCACCTATCCCTATCCTAAGCCTGCTCAATCCAGTCCACGCTCTCATCCCACGTCTTTAAAATCCATTTTAATATTATCCTATCTATGCCTGCGTCTCCCAAGTGGTCTCCTTCCTTCAAGTCTTTCTACCAAAATCCTGTGTGGACCTCTCCTTTTCCCTGTGTTGTTTCAATAGAAACCAAACGCGCAACTATGCTCATTTGGTTGCGATAGGATTGGAAGGTCGTAGCAATATCACAATGCTTCAGTCGGTACTGCAGTATCGGCATTCAACGCAAAAATACCTCTAAATTTTAGTATACGCATATTCTATTAACATGTCTTCTGAAAACTCTACAAGATTCCAGCGTGTATATACAGTAAAGTCGTGACTTCAGTGTGTTTTTCAGAAGCTATGATGTGTAAGAATGTTTTACTGACGAAACTGTCTATGCAAACCGTAGCTAGAGACGAGAAATGTCTGCTTCTCCCACTAAATGTTTAAAGGGCATCTCACTACACTCTGTAATTTGACAATTAAATTTACTTATAAGTTACGGATACATGACACAAAGCAACAAACTTATTCATAAACATTTTTAATTCAGAGGTTCATAAATTTTTCAAAAATGTAGCACCCACCTCAAAATTCTAGGCTTCACAAGGGTGACATGAAACAAGTTCTATTCAGAAGACCCACAATTAGGCGCCGCCGTAAAAAAATGCAGTCACCACGGACACCTGGAACCTGGTATTTGTGCATCCCTTCTTTAATTGCCTTGGCTTCAATAATAATCTAAATTATCTTGCATACGGACTGTTAAAACACTGACCAACATATCATGAAATGAGTACGGACTACAACTTCCTTGGATCAAAATTTTATGTTCCATTCCAGTTGTTCGCTGTTCTCTTACATCTGCGAAAATAAAACGTGGAAGATATTAACTTTCCATCTGCTGTATTGAAATTTATCCCAGCCAGGAACGGAGCAACAGTTACACACTTCCCGACAAATTTAGTTTTTCGTTTTCACGCGCACTCTTTTTTTTTTTTTCTTTTTTCTTTTTCAATTCCATAACTAGGTCTGGCCCGGTTGTACACTTACACAGTTATAGACTCGGGGTTGTAATTAAATGGCAACTACGTCTCTTTCACAGTCCGTGTGAAAAGGCGCTATGTAAGTAAATTCTGACATAATATGCTCATGTTACAGACATTATATCTTCCATAATGACAGTTTCTTTTCAATATAGTCACAAATTACATACAATTTATTTAACTGGTGTTAAGTTTAGCAGGAAATCCGCATAGCCAGATTTCCCTTTTTTTACATCGTACATAATTGTGTAATGCCACAGGGGCATATCTGATAATGCGAACTACGCACTTACGTACTAGTTGCCCGACATACGGACAATACCACCACAAGAAAACGGGAGCAGTTGTAAACTGACTTTTCTAAATAAAATTTATTAGATACCAGAAAAAAACAAATATAAACAAAGCGGATAAGCTTGGCCTACAGACGTAAATCTAAAAACGTACACACCGAAACTAGTAAACAAAAAACGTAAAACAACCGTCTATTGATTTTAAAAAGAACTTACGATTGCCCACAAGTACATATGCAACCCAGTATCCTAGTTAAAATAAGGATTTTAAGAACTTTATGCAAAAGAGAAAGACACACAATACAGAAACCAAACACGAGAAATATCAAAATGTTTGGATTTTAATGCTACACAAAGATTGTTTTGGCTTGTGCAATTTGTGACAACTCACAAGTTTAATTTTATTTTGCGTTTGAAGTCGTGTATTTAAATGTCCTCAGGATGGTCAGTACGACCGAAACATGTAGCATATATTGACGAAACTATTAAAACTTCGTGGTTCAGGGCAGCAGGAATGTCAGTTCTATTATGATCTACCATAACGGGATAAATTCCACAAAAAAAAACAGTATTCTGTCACTACGATTAGCGCAAAGAA
Source organism: Coptotermes formosanus (assembly GCA_013340265.1). Lineage (NCBI taxonomy): Eukaryota > Metazoa > Arthropoda > Insecta > Blattodea > Rhinotermitidae > Coptotermes > Coptotermes formosanus. Next base: position 1,425,275 of record BLKM01000502.1, read on the forward strand.
ATCCATAGGGACGCAAATAAATTTCTATCGGTATTTGGCACATTTATTGTCACAAGTGGGTGTAATTCGCTATAAGAGATCTGCACATAATGCTGTTGAGCATTTGTGTATTTCGTGCAGATTGGCGCAAGGACGGTCGTACTTATGGGCATAAATTAAATTAAATTTACGCGCGCAGTGAAACCGCGTAACGTTTTGAAAATAAGTATGCCTTGGTAAAGTCCGCGGAATACGTCACGGAGTACACAACGTGAAACTTTGTTTTAATGCGAGTAAATCATTCGGCAAAGTATTAAGCAGGCTTATAAGTATATCACAGTTGTGTAAAACTATAAAATTGAAACTCATATTGGCTCAATTTTACGAATATATGCCAGTTCTGACCATTCGTGGTGCTTAAACCACCACTTCGAATTCTAGCATCCTACTCCTTATACATGAAAGTAAATACAACTTCAAGATAGCAGGGCATAAAGAAAGAAAAAAATTCTCCCTACGGGTGGAACATGATCTGTTTTACAGCCAGCCATCAAGGTGTCATCGATGCTCGGTACGTTTACCACGCGATAAATGTTCAAGGCTGAAACTCGCGAATGAAATATTATCATATGAGGTGCTTCTATACCGAAGTACATGCTATACGTATAGCACATCTCGAGAAAACCTTATTACACCTTCATAATTTAGAATGAGCCTTCAGTCCACGGCTTCCTAAAGCTCATGTAAAAGTGACAAGCTACGGACTTTTGGGCGGAAGGAGGTAAACTACCATTTGAAGTAATTTATTTAAAAGTGAAACTTCCTACTTTAACGTTACAATAAATTTCAAATTCATACTGTAATAAAATTCACTCGCTTGAAGGTCGCCAAGCCAAAGACTCGCCAAAGGGAAGGGCTCCATGCGGAGACGGGTAATTGGTACACGTAATAGCTCGACGTTTATAGACGTCCTGCGGTGTGTAAAATTGCGTATCTCACGTTTATTTTTTAATTCTAAACGTCTTAGGGTTTCAGCTGAAATGTGCGGAATAGTACCTAAGAAACAGCGAAGGCTCCTTCTTTAGAAATACACAAAAATATACGAAAATTGATTTCCGATAATTAAAAACCACGGACAGACATTCTCTGCACCCAGCACTTATATTCCACTAGAGTCTTCTATACGAATGATCGCATACACAAGTTGATAAGAACTCTTGTATTAATACTCATACATCTAACAACAAAGAGATCGTTCAGTTTTTCCTACGTGTAATACAAATCAAGGGTAAGATATTATTATTACTTTCATAGAAGTTATTTATAATTATTTCCCCAAAACAACCCATTTTTCTGGGGTAAATAAGCTGCGCCTCTTCTGTGGTTACAATATATGGTACATGCAATATTATTTCCCACGATAAACGTCTTACGCTTTTACATTATAACTTCTTGTAGTATGTGCGCAGTGCCGAGTAGGGCTGTTTTTTGTAGTTCTTTGATGTCGTGCTTTTCAGTTTATGTTGTATCTGAATCATTCTGTGATGGTTCCTGTTGCCCCTGTTATTACTCATAGCACGTTTGTTTTTATGTTCTACATACGCTGTATTTCTATTGTAAGGTTTTTATATTTTAAAATCTTTTCGTCTTCATTCTTGATCACCTTTCTATCTCCTGAAATTGCGAAGTCTATTAAAATATATGTTCCTTTTTCATTATCACTGATCATACTGTTCGGTTTATTGTTACGGTTAGTTCTGTCAGTTTTCACTTGTTGATTCCACAATATGGTTACTTTACTTTCATGACTTGTTTCTACTGGTTCTGGTGGATGCTCATACTAGTGTCCCTTGTCTAATCTTACCCCTGTTTCGTGGCATACGTTAAGTGTAGTTAAGCACACACGCTATCATGTCTCTTTATTTATTGCTCTTTTGTGAATATTGCGCACGCTGATATAATGTGGTCCACTACCCCGTTATACCTTTAACATAGTCTGCATTTGCTGTTCTGTCTTCAGCATCTTTGTTGCATGACACCTGGTTTGTAACACCCCCTTTTGTGCTGCTATTAATTCACTTTCAGTCTCTGCTTTCAGATCTCGCCTCAATAGCGGATAACAACGTGTCTTCTTCACTAACAAGCCGTCTGCCTATATTTTTCATGTATTCGTACTTTCCGTGCATTGCTTTCCCACTTTTTCTTCACGGACTCTCCTAGTCTTGCTCTTGTATGTTTTATGCCTTTTTCGTGTGTCACTGTGTTTATTTCTTGGATTTAATTCTTCTACAGCCTTTGCTACTATTTTAATTCTTAAATTCATATTTCATTATTGCGTTCGTGGCTTTTAATAAAAATATTTACAAATCGGTCTTCTTAACATTTTGCGTTCAAATATTCTACAATACTGATCTCTGCTTTCTATGTCGCTTAAATTTGTGACAAGCCTCTTCTTTCTTGTCTTTTTACACATAGCCTATCTACATCAGTTTTCGGGTAACGCATTTTCTATACTGCCAGGATGTCTCTACTTTTCATATAGTATTTTGTATTTCTTCTCATCTCTAATTAATAATGCCAAAACTCTATTGGATGGCCAATGATCCACTTGCAGTAATTTTATTTTTGGCATTCAACTCGGATTTCAGTATCCTTCTTAATCTCCATGTGTATTCCTTTTTCAATCTTTCTTTCACTTGTTGATGTACACCTTCACTTTCCTCAGTCCCTAGGAACTTGTATGTTTTTCCTTGTTTAAGAGTATTATTATTATTATTATTATTATTATTATTGTCCTATTATTATTGACGGATATTTAATTAGTACTGGTATCATCATCCTCATCACCACCTTTATCATTATTAATGAGAAAATTTGTTGAGTTTCATTTGACCAACATTGTTGTGTGAAGCTAAAAGTTTAAAATCTGGTTGAGTTGTCATTATTACTGTGATACGCATAAAACAGCATTTTGTAAAAGTATTAATACCAGAAATAATTAATTACCACATAAACAATATTAGAAATCGGGTCTTGTGGACCAACATTTTAGATGAAAGTACAAATTCGGTCCTCTTTGACGTATGTACACTTAAATCTGACTCACAACAAAAGTCTTAAATATTACATTAATGGACGGAAAATATTTGCAGTATTTACCAAGACTGACGTTATTAAATCTACAGTATTTATTCCTAGAAACAGCGAGCATTATTTCCTGTTATTGCACACAGCACAAACATCTTGCCACAAAAACAAATCTGAAGAACGCTGAGCCAATACATGTTTAGTCACCTGAGTAATCCCCGCGGCATTGCTTCTACTAGTTTATTTGACAGATTACTGCTTGTAACGTTTATCAGTCACACTGGAAATCAGAATTTCTAGCCAAATGTTAAGCTGGCCTCAGTACGTATAGGAACAGCTATGCAGACTGCTTCGTGACGCTTCTATATATATTTTACTGGGGCCGAACGCGAGGCGACATTTGGGACCTCCTGCTGAGACAAGCAAACACTACGTGGTTATGACGCCTGAGGAAGACAGGTAAAGTCTAACGTGGCGGGTAGAGTTGTATTTATTATTCAAATTATTTCCAAGCATTTCTTAGTTCTCTGCAAATCCAGTCACTAACTCCACAAAGCAGAGTCCTTGAGTCCCTATAATAACCACACAGATAGTCTACAAATACCCTGCCTTTCATGAAAGCCAACAGTTCACAAAAGCCAGCACATGGACATTAAGCTGAATTACTTGAATCCGGTTCACATCCACACACCCTACTCCTTTATATTAATTATAACATTACTCTCCCATCTATGCCTAGTTTTCTCAGGTGGCCTCTTTCTTCAGGTTTTAAGTCTAAAGTTCGCTACGTATTTCTCTCACCTCTCATCTTACTGCAAGCCCAGGAAATTCCAGCGTGTTTTCGGACACAAAAATTCTATTTTAACTAGAAATAAATGAATGTGAATTCAATAGGTGACATAATAACTGAAAGTAGGCCTACGCCTTAGTGGCATGCTATTGTGTGTTCACTTGTGGGACGGATTAATATCGCGTCCAAGACACTCTATTAAGGCCACCACCTTCAGTGTTTTAATGCGGAGAAACCGACATATAATTTTATCTGACTCTGTTACGTACTTATGCGCGTAAGTTACACCCACCTGCGCTGTATGGCGTGTGCACGTTTTCCTCAAAATACTTCCCTTTCTATTAAATTATTACGAAAGTCTTCGCTGTTTCGTGCGTTGATTAATTATTAATTTGGACAATAAATGCAGTACACTCTGTGTGCTGAATACAAGGCAATACATTCAGCTGGGCCCTAGACACTGATATAGTGGTGTACCTCGACTACTTCACTGGCGCCAGAGATTCCTGGCAGGCAGCGTACGGGACGAGGGCGCAGAAACGTTCGAAAGAGCAAAAACTAACTTATTCTAAAATTAGTTCAACCAGTGTGCAAGTATCCAGTAAGACAGGAGAGCTATTTACATGGGCGTGAAGCTACGAGTAGAGGCCGAGATAGGCGTTCTCACAGCAGTAATGCTCAACACGCAAGTCTTCTGGCATGTTACGCCGTGTCAACTGGTAAATATTTGCCGATGTTCTGAAAGATCGCGATGCCTTTATCTTCAGGGTCAAGCAGTCCAATACGAGTGAATGCAAAAGGGTTAACCCTGAAGCTGAAAGCTATACGATCCTTTGAAACAATGGTAAAACTTTACCAGTCAACACGACAGAATATTCCTGAAGACGTCAATTTTAAGTCTGTTGCTAATGTTGGATAATTATTATATGCATAAATTGAAAATTATGTTTCTTCAAGGACTTGATAAGGTTATGTTAACAGCTTCCTGCGAATATTATACCTAGAGGCTGTCTGAACTCTGTCACAGTTAAGTTTGTTGAAACGCAAATGTGAAACACAGATAAAATGTAAATAAATGTTTTTGTTATGTTTGTTCTACTGCGCTCACCGTAGCATAGATATTACGAGGTATGCAGGTATTACCGTATGCAGGAAGTAGTCTGTGAAGAATACCGCGTGCATTAACGAATATGTCGCTGACTGCTATGGGACTACATTTTATGTACCGCTTGTAGGTATTACGCGAAAAGAAACCAACAAAGACGATACTGGCAGAACAAGCATGAAAAATGCGCGAAATGCATACAAAATCTTAGGCGGGACCCCCGAAAGGAAAAGCCTGTGTGCGAGAATACGCTCTTCCGTCCGCGAGAATTTAATATTAGTACCGGCGTGAAGGAATTTCAGTGCGATAGAGTGGACTGAATTTGCCTGTCCCAGAACAGGGACCAATAGCTGGCTATTATGACCACAATAACAGCCCTTCGGGTTGAATCTTATGTCTTGTAGCATGTCGCGCTGTGTCTGCTTATAGTTACCCAAGTTTCAAATAATCTTCAGGTTCCAACAAATGCGGGTAATTTCTTGACAAACTGAACGTGTACTTGTTTAACAAAACGGATCCTGATACGTTAGATATTTCGTAGTTAATACATTTAATGTGGTGACGAAAAGCACATTCGTAGTTACTTCAAAGTATATGTATAGCAAGATTAAATCCACAAAGTCTCCACCTCCAGGCGCAAGTAACGTAAGCGAGCCTAAGCTGATGTCACTAGTGAGGAGAGCGTGCGAAGTAGTGTGCGCATACATCAGTCAGAGCAGTGAAGGTGCGAGAATTCGTCTGCTTACGCAGCAGCTGCAATCGTGTGACTTGAGGTAGGCGGGCCGTAAGGGTTTGTGAGACTCGCGGTGAAGGCTATCAGGCAAAATTATGGGGACTTTGTGGATGTAATCCTGCTACACTTAATGTATCTCGTGAAACCAGTCAACGCCATCACGCCACAAAGCCTCTGTGCGCAGCCCACCGTTTGGCACTGCGAGGCGCTGTAACACACACGATAACGCATTATGCGCGTATTTCTCGTAACTAAAATTCACATACAAAAGCTAATTTATCAGGATTCTAAGAAAAGTTTAAAGTTTGTGTAAAACTATATATAGAACATCATAATAAGAAACTGGAAACTGGAACAGGAAACACTAGATAGCACTGTGTGCAGAACTCGCTCTGGGAGAGGCTACGGTCCTGCCGCCAGACAGATTACAGAATGAAGTAATTACTCTCCACAAAATACTCGCGCATCACGTTTGTTGGTTTTAGCACGGAACGATTTTGTTTAACAATGACGACAACTCTTCCGAGCGGAAGCAGTTGTAATATATTCAAACAACACAGCTTCAAGTGTCCTTGCAAGTTTCATATTTCTACGAACCCGCAGCAGATTCGTTTCCAAGAAATATATTTCCTTCGTCACGGTGAACTTTAGGCTTTCCCCGGAGCTGCTCGTAGGCACCGAAGTAAAGCACGTAAATCTCATGTAATTCCTATTAGAGAACAAGAAAAGCTGCCGCTACAGAAATGTAAGTCAGGTGTGGGAAGCTAAGCAAATGTGTTTATGCTCTGGCGCCTTAATAACAGGCCTCACTTCAACCCTTCCGGGATTAGAACTCAGAAGTATGCCTTCCTCATCCCCCGCCTTCCAGCTAATATATTCCGAACTGAAGTAATCAAAAAAGGTTGTCGCTCTCTGATAATACAAATTTCTTACTTGAATTTTACTGAAACGTCGCATTTCATTTCAGAACAAACAGCAAATTAAAAACTACTTGATATTAATCACGTAGCTCTTATACCATAAATCATTTATAAATGACAACTACCCGAACTACCCCACGTTTTAAACTCTGTCCGTCTTATTTTAATCACTTCGTTGTTATTTTGTCTTGCTACCGACAGTTCAGAAGCTATAAAAGGTATTCCAAATGTAGGCTCTGCAGAAATATTTATTTAGAACAGGCAGAGAAAGCGGACGTACAAATGTCCACCTTCCAATTTCATCTCACGAACCGTTTCATTTACTTCTAATACTGTTGTTACTGGCGGCGAGGATAGCTAAGTCGGTATAGCGACTTGTTACGGGCTGGACGATCCGGAGATCGATACACGGTGGGGGCGAAACTTTCCGTGCCCGTCCAGAGCGGCCCGAGGCCCATCCAACCCCTTGTACAATGGGTAGCGGGTCTTTCCCGGGGGTAAAGCGGCCGGGGCGCGGTGCCTACCACCCACCTCCTTACAGTGCCCAGGTTGCAAATGAGTTTGAGTTCTACCTCTGCCTCCCCTCCGTGCCCGTATAGGTATGTGATGGTGTAACCTTTACCTTAGCTATTAATATTAGCCTTAAGCACCCTTTACAGTGCCCTGTCTCCATCACGAGGGGTTGATGTGCCGTAAGGACAGGCAGAAACAGTTTCCGGAACTTGTGTACGAACGAACTCCAGCTTCACACGGTTGATCGCCGTGAAATATTCATATTTTATAAAGGACAGTGAGGATGCGAGATCGCGACTGATATTTCGGTGCGGTGCTTTACAGTCTATTTTTTTTTCTGGCGTACCATTATCACACACAGAACGTTAATTCGTGCCACTAGGTTGTTTCCAGTTGGCAGTAGAATCTCTTAAAAAACACGAACAAGCATTACAACGTTCTCTTGCTTGCTGCTGCCCCAGTCGGTGGAATTTCGGGTTAGTAGATTTCGGCTTGTCTCTTTCGCAAAATATTTACCGATTTTCTGCTTGCTACTTCCACTTCCACCCTCAAAAAATTGGAACCAGTCTCTAAAGGCAGTGAGTTTCAAAGGTTTAAAAATTCCGTAGCTTTCTCTCAATAGTTACCACCGTCAGAGAGCTAAACGAACAAATAAGAACAATAATTACGACATTCTAAGCTCCTCAATTCCTCTTGTCTCACACGCTGCCCGACATGTTTAAATATGTTACAATACTCCATCGTCAGTTGCCAGTAGATGAAAGACGATAATCTGCATTTATATTCCAAAAATAAAACACTATTTCGGTATGCAGTTTATATATACACCATTTAAATTAAATTATACTATTTTAAGTTTTGTATTATACCAACCAATACACAATAATTCTGTTTACTCCTACATGTTTCGACTAACCATCGTAGCCATCAACAGCGAATCGTTTTCCACAGACCCGCGCGGCGTACAGCACATCTTACCATTCACTGTCATACCTTACGCGGCGCACGTCTGTACAAAGTGACCCCCTCGTGATGGCTACGATGGTTAGTCAAAACATACAGGAGTAAATATAATTATTGTGGAGTGGTTGGTATAATAAAAAAAACTTACAGGTTACACAGCTGCACGGAATACTAATATTAAGTAGGCTACATAAAGTAAATTAAATTAAATTTACAGCAATTATAACGTAATTAAAACATATCTGAAACTGAATTATGAAAGAAATGGTAATTTCCAAATATCTTTGCGTACCACCAAACGACGTTCCACATACTTCCAGTGGTACGCGTACCACCGTCTGAAAGTGAAGCTTTAGTCAATGCTGCGTTCCCTCATTTAGACGGCGTTTAGTACAGTACAGAGATCAGTCACACGTTTAAGTTGCTGAGGCGAATGAAAATAAACAAACGTGTTTCTGTTCCTGTTACAGACCTGCTGTACCGCAAGACTGTGACCGTTAAAAACACCCCACTAGAAGTGGAAATCCTTGATGTATCAGGCAAAACGGTAAGATGGTATTTTCACAAACCACTAAAGAAACTGAGCATTAAACGAATCCAGTAAAACGTGAATTCATCCTCATATTCTGCATAGGTTTCATAATGAACACTGCTGTGCCGAACTATTGACATAATTTAAGTAACTATTAGTATTTCAATTGAGACCATCACAGTGAGGGAAATGCAGTGTGAACTAAAGTACAGAATTACTATGTCTTACAAAGTTTGGCTCCTGTGTTAAAAATACTGTTGCCCGTGTAATTCTGTGTATTTTGTAACACAAGATTAAAAGTTATGTCCATCTGAAATTTTCCCCTTCAGGAACCATCTGTAAAATTTAAAGCTCCATAAAATTTGTCATCTGAAATTTTCCCCTTCAGGGACCATCTGTAAAATTTAAAGCTCCATAAAATTTGTCAATCTGAAATTTTCCCCTTCAGGGAACATCTGTAAAATTTAAAGCTCCATAAAATTTGTCAATCTGAAATCTTCCCCTTCAGAAACCATCTGTAAAATTTAAAGCTTCATAAAATGTATGTTCCATTTACACAGAATGATAAATTCTATTTCGAAAACTACGGGAAGAAGTGATCGAAGACTAACAAAATCTACTTCAAATTCAGGTTAATGTCACTACTGTGTCTCTTAGAATAAGTATTTGGACATAAGATAGTATACAGATTTCAAATAGACGAGATTTCTCAGATCGAACCAGATTCACCTTCGTAGCACCCACCGTTTCGGAATTTTGTAAACAGCCGCTTAAACCTAAAACTACCTAATGTAAATGTAATTAATATTTCATCTGATGTCCACAGAGAGACTCTACGTTCCTACTGGAGCGAGTGCAGTGGGTCGATGCTTATGTCGTGGTGTACTCCATAACAGACAAGCAGTCCTTCGAATACGCTCAGGCAGTGCTAAAAGAGCTCCCGCACGTGCGACCCAACAGCACTGCTCCCGTCACATTGCTCGCCAATAAGCTGGACCTCATACATCTCCGCGAGGTGAGTCTTCTTCCAGCATCACGTCCTGTATAAGATATGAACTAGTTCCATTACCGGGCGCCCTTACCTACTGATCAGCCCTTTAAAGTCCAGTGGTCACTATACGTACCACCAGGTTTAAACTCTAAAAATAAAAAATTCTACGTTCTGCCCGCAGGTAGTATTTATAAATCTGGTACGGATCTTAGACCAAACAGCGATTATGTCTCCATCCTGTACCAACCGACTGGTTTTATAATCGAGGAGAAGAGTATTAACTGCGCGGTAGGAGATGAATGTTTAAACATTGTCCAAGTTAATGTCAGTCTTTAAAGGTTTCAACGAACAAAAAATGTTGCAAGGGCAAATGTCTCCGTCTGTTAACAAAACCATACGCAGACACGCGTTCTAAATAAACAAGATAATTTTAGCCTCAGCATTCTCAACCGTTAATTTGAGTTTGAAGTGTCATACATCACACACAATACAGAATGAGATTATGGTATTTAGTAATCGGACTGTATTGTCCAGAAATGAAACCTATTCCAAAATTTAGAGTGGGCGAAATATGAGTTTAAAATTGCAGTATGAGGAAATAAGCATCTAGTTTATATCACTAGTATTTGTAATGCAGTGTCTACAGTCTGAATCCATTATATCTGCGGTTTCTTTGAACTATATGATCTTAATCCTTGATGACGGATTCACTACGATGGCTGCACAGTGTAATGAAGCCTGATTTCTATAGCAAACGGCTGCTTTCTAAATAATAACCTGTCCACACAATTCATGTGAAACGAATGCACTTCATCACACACGTTCCTGAATCCACTTTTCATGACCTGACTTCACGGACCACAGCAATTCTTTAAAAGCTACAGCTTCTCAGCTAGTCAAGGAATTACCCCACGTTGTATGACACGCGATGTTCATTACCGTGTTCACAAGACTGCCACTCGTAACCTATCGTGAGCCACATGAATTCAGTCCACACCTGCCTATCCTATTCCTCGAAAATCCACTTTAATATTATCCAAAATGTCATTAGGTCTCATGATGCATGCTCTTGTGTTGTTTACAGGTACAGGAGTTGGACGGACGCGAGGTCGCAAGTACGAACAACTGCCACTTTTTCGAAGTATCTGTGGCTGACAACAGTGAAGACTTATACCAAGCTTTTGAAGTGCTAGTGAACGAGTGTCGTCGCCTTCAAGGCAACGCCCACAATGGGCATCATAAATCACGCAAGTTCTCAGTATCAAAAATGATTGGTACTTTGATTGGCAGTAGCAACAGCAATGGCAAAAACGGAAGTGTGGGCAACCAGACGCAACAGCAGAGCCAGGGGGGCACAGTGGTGGTGTTCGAGATCTCTGATCTGTACCGCAATCAGGTTCTTAAACGGCGCCAAAAGTTCACAGCCACAGCTTCGCTGTGACCGGAGCAGAACCCGGCAGGTCCCAGCGATGCTGCTACGCGATGTGCCACGGTTGCTCCGTGAGCTGACATCTGGTCTCACTGCCATACTTCCCTTCACCCGGTCGAAGTACGTCCATGTCGGCACGCGAGCTGCAGCGGGGACTTGGCCATGTCATATCACAGGCTAACTCTGACGTCCCTGCCGCCACTGCCGCTCCCTTTACTATGAACTAAGTCAACAACTGCCTTCTTTCTGGCATGGCGATAGCAAAAGATTATATGAAGATGCTGAGTCCAGGTGGAAATTATCCTACTTTTAAAGAACGCCGGTGACACAATTACCAAGACTTGGCACAAGTTTCGCTCAGGCAACGGTCCGATCCCAAAACTTGGGCCTGCCGTCAGTGTGTGAAGTGCTGTCTCATCGGCGCATAACCATAGATGAGGTAACTTGTTCGCCTCTCTCCTTCCCTGTGACGCAATTAGTGGCTTGGATACAGCAGACATTAAATTAATCGTTCCGCTACAAAGTTGAATAATAAAAGCAACCATCTTCCCAGCCTCTGCAGGACAGGCGCCACATGGCGTAACAAAAAGAAAATCAATAAGAATAGGCCGGCCTACATTAGATTTGCTTTATATTTGTGTTTGAGCGTAATTTAATATTGAATACATATCAATGTGTCTTAGGTCTGACGAGGCTGGGTGGAGGTATGACAGAGCAGGTGACTCCTGTTCTATCAGTTTTCAGTTTTATCAAAAGCTTTAATTTTATTTAATATTGTTCTCTTTTATATTTTATTCAATTGCTTTTAATTCAATTTATTTATAAGGAATTGTATAATATATTTTAAATCGACTTGCATTGCGAATTCCCTGATAAATATTCCATATTACTTTATAGCAGAGAAGGTATCAGCACTTTGCCTAGTCAGTTCACCGTGAAACATTTCGCGTGTTACATAATAACACACTAGGATAATCACTTTACCTAATTACGTAACAAATACCTTCTCCACTAAGTCAAAATAACGGTAACCATACATGCCGCAAAGGACATACAAGTTTCCAACTCTATTAATGCAATATGAACTCATTACGTTTCACTCAGAATATTTCCAGCTGGATTTACAGATCAGAGTACACAGTTAATTAACATAAAACGATGTGAACTAACGGTTGCGACGTAAAAGAATGCATTTCGCTGCCTAGCAGATATTTGTTTAGAGAGGGATGAAGGTTGCCATACCATGGGGTCAGTTACTTATCCACGTGGCATTAGGGGCCTGGGTGTAAGTGAAATGGGCAGTATTCCAAACGAATACGCTGCAAATGCGTCATGCATCTGCAACGTGTTTTGGCGAAAAGTATGGTCTCAATTTTGACCAATAACGTCACACAACTTGAAGAAACTAAGTGTCCCAATAGGTTCAAATAGCCTGGCGCTTCTGATGTTACTAAGGAATACTGACAGAAAAGGGGTGTTCAAAATGGTTACATTTGAAGTGTTTAGGCAGAATGTTTAATGCAAGAGTCCAACATTTTGAATGTAAATAAGAGACACTGTACAACAAGCGTTGGAAACAGAGAATATATCCAGCGACACGTGATGTTATAATGAACTCGGTTTTAAGTGTTTGTTGTAAAGTAAACACATTCCATATTTTATACTCTTACACGTATGTATAGCCCAACAGATGTACAGTTTTGTCCATTAATGATAATAATAAGTGTTTTAATTATGTAAACATGGTACAAAACAGGATTCTTGTCACGTTGGTGTACCTACTTACACTTATAGAGTCTGAAAAGCAACAAAGAAAATTTGACTACGTAACACACGCATGTTGTGTTTCAAAGTGACATATTGCAGCCGGATTTCCAGTCTGAAATATTTCCTATATTTCTAGTTGCTGGACATGGCTTACATTCGTTAAGACAATGCACAAAATAAATTACATAATTATTCATACTTAATACATCTATTTGTAAATGTGTGTTTGCACCTGTAACTGTAAGACGGCTAGTCTCTTGTATGTGTGTGCACGTGTATTTGTGAGCACGTTTCTTGAAACAGCTGTGTTTAAGAAACTCGAAAGGCGAAAAAGGAAATTAGCCGAAAAGCACCGTGTCCTCCTAGTAGAGAAACTCCGTTGTCTTGTAATGTGTTTAGCGAAATTTTTCACTCCTGGGCTCGTTGCCAGGATCGGAAACAGAAATAACATCGAAGCATCTGCACAAAGACAGCATCCCCTCATGTGAGAAGACTTCAGTGTCCGCGTCACTACTGGAAAATCCTCAGATATGTGTAACCCTATGTCTGAATTCATTAAATAACTTCTGTGCACTAAATATGAATTCAGAAGTTGTTCTATTTCTTTTAGATTTAAACCTAAAAAACATTCTCAACAGTCAATCTGCATTTCTTTGGCAATCAAATTACACTCCTTCTCCTGGGTTACAATATTTGTTAGTATCAACTTACTGTAGGTTGAGGTACCGGTATATAAATATTTATACGTCGTACAAAATTTAAAATCTGTAAACCTTCTGCCAATATCAGAACAATGTAAAAGAGCATTGACATTAATTTCGTACGAGTATGAAGAACCACATTTTCATAAACAACACGGCGCTGAGTCTGGAACGAAGCCTAGAATCCTAGAATAAGGGTAACGCACATTCAATTTATGCTGGCAAAACTAGTAATAGATTGTACAAACATTGCTATATTAAAAATGCATACAAGAAATTACAACACTCCTATGTGCGACTTTAGAAGATGTTTCCATTTATGTCTCATCACAGTTGTGTACTGAGTAGATGATATTTGCCACAAAATAAATTGAACGTGCAATTTAGGGCTTTGTGAGAACAATGAGATGATGCTATTTTATATACTTGTAACCTAAGACTCGTAAATGATGGTATAAAGTTGTTGTTAATATTGTTTTCTGTTGTTAAATATGATGTCACTGTAATAACAACGCGTGTTGTTTAACTACACGTGTGCTTTCATTACTTGCCAAACAACTTTATATTGTCCTAGATCTTAAATGGCTGTGATCTACTGAATTTTTGTACTGATTTGTATAGTATACACTGATATTTGGTACAATACATGTAAGTTAAAATAAAAATGTATTTCTCTTCCCTTTTGGTTTCTCAAAATACCCACACCATCTTATTCTTTGTGTGAAAATATAAATATTATCAAACACGGGCGATTTCCTACCAAGAAGTTCTTTAAATGTTAAATGTGGTCAATTGCACACATCAAGTTTCTCCTTTTTTAAATGACTAATGAATTCTCTTACATGAACCAGAAAATTCTACATCGCCAAAGTAAATATCACTCCGTCAGTTAGCCAAACATAATTCTTATTGCCACATCCTGTTACATTCATTCATTCATTCATTCATTCATCCATCCATCCATCCATTCACTCATTCTGTAGTCTGTATTAACGACAGGTCTGTCGCCTCTTCCAAAGCGAGTTCTCCATAGTGTGCGATCCAGTGCTTCCTCTTTCAGTTTATAGTATACTCTCGTTTCCCTAAGGTCACCGAGTATCTGCTTACGTCTTCTTTCTCGTCTTCCCGCCACTTCTATCCTTCCCTTTATCTTTCCTTCAATAAGGTGCTTTATAAGACAGTTCCTACGCCAGATGTGTCCGATCCAGTTAACCTTCCTTATTTTTATTGTTCGTAGGATATTCCTCTCTTCCTTGACTCTTTGTAATACTTGTTCGTCTCTCATACGATCGGTCCAACTGATCTTCCCCATCCTTCTCCAGCAACACCCTTCAAAACTTTCCAGATACTTCTGATCTACTTTCCTAAGTGTCCAAGTTTCAGCACCATACAGAGCTATGCTCCAAATGTAGCACGTGCCTAGTTTCTTCCTTAAATTTAAGTCCAATTTGCTGGTGAAAAGAGCGTCTTTCTCGCTGAATTATTTTGCCGTGACAATGTTTGATTTAATTTCACGTGTACATCTTGCATCATTTGTAATCGTGCTACCTACACAGTTGAAGTATTCCACATCCTGCGGTTGTTTGTGATCAATCATAATCTGTATGGGGAATGGCTGACTTGAGATTATTGCCTTTGTGTTCTCCACATTCATTTCCATTCCATAGCATCTTCCAATCCTGTTACCCCAGATATTATTGTAATATATTTCTTCCTACTACAAACTCTACCAACTGAAAAGTTATAATGATTTCTTTCTCCCATCCGTCTACACCTTCGGTCCATTATAGTCTCACCAAGAATCAGAACATAAAAATTTAAACAGCACATACGTCACTCTATTATTTATATAAAAAAAGAATCGTCAACAGACGTGGTTGATACTTTTGACACTGTATTCAGGTAGACACGGGGGAAGAAGAACCTGCCCTGATGGCCCCCTTAGAAAGAGCTAGTCCCTACCAAGGGACAGTGACAGTTCTAGAAGTTTCCAAAGAAACCACCAAATGTGGTTTCCGTCTCCCTTTTCATCCGAGGAGTCAGACAGTCCGCGAAATGCTAAGTTTCCTCTTAGCCTGAGAAGTCAGACAGTATCCAAAATATCAGCTACGTCTATTATGACACATCATTGCTGGAAGCTATAAAGTTGCAATAATAAGAGAATATTTATTTTCAATATCGTTCATAATAAATTTGTGACAGTTATTTACTGTCCACAGACTAGGAGATGATTCGTGACGTAAGTGCGAAAGATGCGCATGCATAAGATTTCGCCGTAAACGGCGATTTGCCACTACTCATCTCATAAACCTTCGCAAATTGTACTCGCTCACTACACGCTACTCGAAATGCTTGGTGTCTTCAGTCCGTGTGCGGTAGTCGAAATCTGTCGTTTCTACCAAATCAGTCCAATAGTCCCACCTATATCCAGTAGTCCCCCGCACGGTGCCAGACACGCCCGCTAACTCCTCCCACGCCGGCAAACATCTCGTGGTCTGTACTCAGTAATAACACCATATCAAAGATTAAAAATTGGCAGCCGGGGTAATAATAAATATTTTATGTTGGAAATGGATGAGATCTGAGAAGATGAATCCAATACGTATGTTAGAACAAACCCGCTCTGGCCGAACTTCGGTAATAACGTATCAACAAACTGTATGCCTGCTGTCACATTTTGTTACGCACAATATTAGATTGGACAAACCGTCCGCTGCGGATGGATATCGGGACAGGACACTGCTTAACAAGTGTTATAAGAGCACTGAGTTAAGGGTGAGAGCCGACATTCTCACGGCGGTTTTTATGAGCATTAATATCTTACCGGACATGGCATCACATAGGCTGGCAGAAAATCACCACCCTTTCAGATTACTGGCACTAATTACATGCACACGTATCTCAAGGATACCATGACTACAGGAACAAACTAATGTCGCAAGTTACATTAGGATAATCATCGCAGTTCAACGGAGAAGCCGCTTTCTGTTCCAAGCTATTTATGCCTCATATTTTGTCTGGAGACACTGCAGAAAACCAGGAAAATCATCAGTGCTGATAGCCGTTCCCTCTGGATTTTACGCATCTGATAAACATTCAAACGCGAAGTATAAATGTGACTACAACCCTGCTCTGGCATCATTAATTCTACCATTTGTTTGTTTCACAAGCTTTCCACCAATCTGACCGAAGGTCGAGATCTGACTGCTCTGTGTGAGATTTTTATTCTACAAAGGCGATGGGTGCCGCATTCCCAACATTACACAAAGGCTTCTTCCGTTAATTTATCACCATTTAATTAACAGCTAACATAACATCTCTAAATAACCCCATTCATCTTGCGCCAGAAAACAAAAAAAAAAACACTACCTAAGTTACAGCATTAACGAAGTCAGACATAAATTGTGCATTTCCAATTACTTGGAACGCTGCAGCTTTCCACACACCTGCACTAAATTCTGATTTGTGTCCCGGATGAAAAAGTGAAATACTCCTCTTCGTTCGCATTAAATCAAGTATCTAGCCCTAATCCACTGATTTAGCCTCCAAATCTTTGATACAGGCGTACACTAACAAGCCGAAAACAATAAAGATTCTTGCGGTGTTAAACGAGGGCTCACGAAGAATAGATTCCATTTTCTTTGCCTTTCACTGATGATACACTGGTTGTATGTCTCAGATAATCAGCGTCTCATCCAATAACGTGGTTTATGACATTCACGGAACTCTCTGTACAAGCCACTGGCAGCTTGACAGCCTGTAAGAGGTATAAACAAAGCACTAGTACCGGTCACCATATATTCTTTCCTCCTAAAAGGTAAGAAAATATTCATATGAGAACATCCTGCTGTGTGTGTGTGCGTGCGTGCCTAGTGCCTGTTCGTGGTCAGCGAGAACAGGAAGTAATAATAAGCCTCCTTTCCAGCGACAAAATCCAGTAGAACGAGATAAAAAGGGTGCTTTTTGCAGTTACTCAGACATTGGCTAATCCAGTGTAAGGTACAAGCTCTGTAACTGGCCTATTGGTACGATGTTTCGTTATTCATCCTAAGCGATGACTGAGAGCCTTTAAAAACAGGGAGATGAGCATAATTTTATACCTAAGATAGAGGTAGTAAAAGGACAAAGAAATTTAAGATATTACATACGCTAATAATGGCAAAATCTTGCCGAAACGGGTTGCATTGATAATAAACGTTCCCGTGCGCGCCTCATGGGAGTCTTATGAGAACATTTTCTAGTTATTTTGTCAAGACACGTAAACACTCAAGTGCTGAACGTCAGTAGTGTAATCATTTTACAGACGACGTAATCTTAACACAGGAATCTGACACATTTTAACTTGTTATACTTTCTGACAATTGCACAAAAAAATACATTTAATATTTTTCGTGACTGCAAGTAAGGTAACACTTCAAAGCTACAACAATAAGTATGTAAAATGTAATCTATCAGCATTTCAGACATTTTGTGTCTAACCATACAAAGGAAAACAGACAGTGCTTCACTATTAAAATAACTCTTTATTGGCTGAGAAGATCGGGGATGGCGCGACTGCATTCAGCCTGACTTAAAAGGCATACGACTGCCTAAAACACGGCTACATGGCACAAAATAACGTGTCAGTCATGTTTAAATCACCAAGTGACATTGCATGACACAAAAATACTGTGCAAGCATCCTTCGCGAATCTCATAAAAGTCATACTGTGTAGCTGGAAAGGAAGCGAGTTGAGGTCCAAACTAGCAACGAATATGTTTAAATAACATGTGAGATGTACACTGCAATTCACAAATATGCGCTACTCAGAAACTGAAGGCAACATAAATTAAACAGGTCTACGTATTCTTGTACGATAGTAGGGAAAGGAATGTTTATCCAATATTTTACACGTGCCATTAGAATGTTAAAATTAGAATCTTTAGTTGTAAATTAATTCTGTCATTGTATATCTTTACATTCTCCGAAACAACATAGCTGCCAAGATATTCCGTTTAGAACATTTACTATGCTATATGTCAATACTGACGCCATGAACATTTGTCACGTTTCCGCATTGGTACTTGAAGGTCATTACCTCTGAAGAGAAAACAGAAAAACGGTTTCGTAGAGGCCTGCATTATTTGACTTGAAACTCATTACAGGGATGTATTGTTTCATTTCACGACGCTGCCGGGATCTCAGACTTTATAGCTTCAAATGATAAAAGGACTGCAGAAGGACAAACCGGAAAGGATTTGAAAGGATACGGTCTTGTCAAAATTCAAGTAGCCAATTAAGCAGTTGAATTTTTCATTGACATAATCCTTCTGACCTCACTATGGCCCTGGGGTCGACTCAGCCCCTAACAGAAATAAGTACCAGGAATATCTCCTGGGGGGGTAAAGGCGACCGGTGCGTAGGGTTGACAACCTTCACACCTTTGTGTGCCGACTGTCTAAAATTCTGGAAGCCTCCACCTCCTGGACCCCTAAGGGCTTGCACAGGCTTGTAATGGGATTGTTTTATCTTTTTTTTATTATACACTAATTTTTGCGTATAGATGAGCAAAGCTACGAAAATCCTCGGTCGCAACAGCCCATGTCTCATTACATTTCACGTTTACTGACATGTGTAAGAAACAATATATATTTAAACTTTCACGTAAAGTGGTGGTTTATGTTCGGTGTTTAAAATTCGGAGTAGCTAAAATTTTCAGTTGAGATTTTATAATACGGCCTTTTATAGCATTTACTGAGTTTATGCAGCACTGCCAAGCGCACTCTTTAAGAACAGAATGGTTCATACATCTTGCCACAGCTGTCTACGTAGATTTACACACACATGTCTACACGTACTTCCATGGATAAGTGCCCTTTCTGAGCACCCAGGAATCCGCTCAGCTGGTCACATGCCGCACATTTTATGAAATCCGAAGGTCCGTTACCGAGTTAGTCTGCAAACAAATTACAGGCATCCAAATGATTTAGTGAATGCAGCACTGAATTCAGCAGCATTCTGCAATATGATTCTAAAAGTTTAAAATTACCTCATTCACATTAACTGCGTAGGTCGTTCAAAACAAAATACAGGAACTGTCAGTAAGGCTTCTTGACCTCAGATTTAACGTTGAACCTTCTGTCTTACCTATACCACGTACATGTACTCGAATTCCTCTATGTTCTGTTCATAAACAGTACTATACATAGATGTGATTTATGTGTACTTACTGTCAAAGAAGGAATATCTAAACAAGTTCCGATTAGAAGTGTGAGAAGCATTTAATATTAGACATGCGGTATTTTGTTTATTCAATACTGCTACTTTGGTCTGCACTCGTGTACTATGCATTTAATCTATGCAGCCGTTGGATGTTACCGCCTACCGAAAAAGTCAATATCTATAACGTCCATTTCTAGCTGCAGCGGGACATTATAATGTACATCTAGGTATTTTAAGTATCTGACCACTTTCTGCTTCTTTTACCCATCAAAGTTTTAAAGCCTAGCGGTAACTTTACGCACCACCAGCTTTAACATTCACAAATTCTACGTGGTGCTCCCATTGCGTTTATCTGTTTTGTACGGATCTCTGAACGAACACCGATTATTCCCATATTCAGTATTAAGTGACTGATTTTTATGACGGAGACGGGGCGTTTACTGCGCGGTACGAACTGGGTCCTTATATATAAAACAGATATGCTTCGTCTTTAAAGGGTTAAAGGTCTGTGGATTCAACTTGCCAGATCATTTAAAAACTCTACCCTTTGTGTACTCAGACATTTACGGAGTCCGTATAATTCTCGCTGTAATCTATGTCTACAACCCTAGCCATGTCCCTAGACATAATGAACCTATTAGCGGTTGTAAACGATTGGTCGTTGTAATGTAGACACAGTGTGTTGTATGAAATTCAAATGTTATTTATATTAATTCTATACATTAAAGGTTTAATCTCAGGTCTTCTGTAAACAACAAATATATGATATTAAGAAAGAAAACGTTACATTACGCACAACACTGTGCATAAAACATGGGCTGCAAACTTTTAAGAAAATGAACGATTAATAAAGTAACAAAAGTCACTTGGGTGATATGAAACTGTAGAATAAGGCAAGTTCTGTTACCGCTCAGTACTTGGAACCTCGTCAGCGCGTGATACGTACATGTCGGTACGGATACGCAGATACTAGTTTTGTGTACTTCCATAAAGCCAGTGACTCCAGCACTGTGATTGCGATGTTGTAACCGCACGAAAATGAATGACCCTAGCCCACAGTTTATATCTGCGTCCAACCATCTGAAACTACTGGCACTTGACTTCAGATCTATACCTGTATGTCCGTAACGTCCAACAACGATCCTCTTCTCCGTCCTCCATAATGAATCTCAAGTCGTCACCTTGTCGGCCAATTTTTCTTTCTTAATTACTCGGTTTCAATTGTAACAAGTCACCAGCATACAAATACTAATGTAACCAAAGCCCTCTGCTCGCTGTCATTACATTTACACACTCTGAATTCTGACAAGGATGCAAACCATTACTCTAACGAAGAATGTATAATTTAGGAATGCCTTCTTTGTCTATTTATACACACAATTCTGTACAGTCTGCAGGTTCACGGGTACTTGACTCAAACAAGTTCTCGCCATCCTGCACCTTACCCATTTTTTTGCTTAACACAGTGGCCGAAATGTGAACTAATTACGTGAATATACCGGATAAGTACAAACTAATGATAAATGTGGCTACAGGGGGACGCACTACTTTGCTAATAAGTTATACAGATTTTAAAGAAGCCTATATGCCCAACACTTGTATCCATTCTTAACGTTTTGTACAACGCGTCGTATCTTATGTGGCATATTTTTGTGCTAATGTAAGTTAGGGACCGTGTTGAACAGACCAGCATACATACGCAAGCTATATTCGCCCCCTAGATTTGGTGTTCATCATCTGTACCGGATATATTAGACCCAATCAATTCTTTATGAAAAATGCGGCCAGACAAACAAGGCCTTTCTACAGGGGCATTATTTTATCCGAGCATCATCCTTGGTCACTTCCCCCACTACTGCATTTTGCTATGTGTCGGGGTCCACGCGCTTCCAGTGTTTGGCCGTTAGTGTTCGGTTTTTGCCCACCATTACCAAAGTAGGTGCTTAAAATGGTTTCCTTCGATTCGCAGCTATGCGTCACACATAAACACGTTGCTCGTTCAACGTCGAAGTGCTGCTCGTGAAACTAGAAACACTACATTCCGAAAGTTTCTTTTTCGGATCGTCTCTGTGCAATGGTTGGTTACCTCTACACACTTCATCCTGTAACGTGCCCTACAAGTGAAAATTGATGGCACAGACTAAGATCTGGCGAAAGAGGAGAACACATTCCCCTGCTTATTATTCAGTCACCAAAACCATTCTGCTGACAACGCACAGACACTGTTTGCGGTGTGAGCTGCTGCACTGCCTAGCTTAAAAAAAGGACGGGTTCCCTCGTATTGGACAGCTATTCAAAATATGGTGATAGAATACGCGCAAAATATTAGTGTGAATATGCAGATATACAGTATCAGGCAAAAGAACTGGCCCAACAATCCCTGCACTCAGAACACCCCATAACGTCAAATAATGGCACTTCGTGGATTAACGTGGGACTTTTTGCGGGCCAACACCTTTTATTATGGGAGTTCCCTTAATCGTTTACATAAAACCAAGCTTCTTCGCTAAACAGAATAACTGGGGAGGGGTCTGTTTCTCGAGTATACACTCCATGAAGGTGCCACTTCACAAATTTCACTTCCTGTAGGAGCTGTATTCAGCATTTTTCTTTATTACAGTAATGTTGCCAAATAATACAAGCAGTTTCCATTTACCTTACATTTTAAGTCGGAATAATCACTCTCACGTTTCAATTAGGCATCTAAAAGCCAAATTTAACGTTCCTACAAGTATGGAAATAATTATTTGAATTATTTCAAATAAGCCATTAAAAGCAGTGAAACGAGTTAAATTTAAAAACAGAATAGTACCGTTATTATAATAATATATTCTGCTCTTAAACAAATACGTAGGAAATTTTTTACATATAATTATTCCCATGCACAGAGCCGTGTAAGTACAGTAATTGTCTGGATTTGTCTGTCCACCAGCTCGACATTATATGTGGTTGATTGTAGGGTGACAGTTTTTCATCTTGCATTTCCATCAGATTTATATTTTTCTGTCACCTATCCCACTCTCAATCTAGCACTGGTCATAGCAATTAATGGTTTAACCGTGCAAAGAAGGTTTCATGTCGCGCGTCGTCGTTTATTCGAAGTGATCACTATAATGGTATAGACGCGTTTTAGACGTCCCAGGTATCGGACCAAGTGTATCGATACACTTGGTCCGATACCTGGGATGTCCCCCAACACAAATATCTTGGCTTTACATGCATTAGGAACGCCAGGCCGAAAGCACCAAAACAAGCACAAGAATTTTTACAGAAGATTTTTAACATTTTTAACAGTTTTAACATTTTATAATTCACATTTTAATGCACATTTTATGTAATTGGAAGTAACCCCCTTGATAATGGAATAGTTATTGCCCAAACATGTCGGGGAGATGAACTAAAAGACAAAGGTTAAAAAATAAACAATAATATTCTGCGCAAGTTGGCCCTGTTGTGCTGTAAGTCTATCTGTAATTTGCCTGCTTATAATGAACACTATTAGGCCACGGTCCGAACATGCATGCAAGTGGTGGGCCACGTTAAATAATTCCACAGCCTACGAGTGCACAACAAGTAAAAACGTGAAGGAGTCTAAGCTTTCGTATATCTTTAAAGCATCATTATTCAAGGTAACATAAAAATAAGTTAACTGCAGGAGGCTTTTACGGGCGTTAAGACGTACCAACATACTCCTGTGCTGGTTGTTGTCGTGGTAGCACAGTTGGTACAGTGATTAGATTATGAGGTGGACAAAACGGAGTAAAAATCCTGGCCGAGGAAAGTGATTTTTCTCTCCTCCAAACGTCCTAGCCGGCTGTAGGGCCCAACCAACTTCCCATTCAATGGGTACTGGGTGCTATTTCCGCGGTGGTAAAGCGGCAGAGGCGTAATGCTGACCAGTCACTAGAGATATGTGTTGAGAATATTCTCGAGAGAATATTCCCCGAGAACGAGAATATTCTGAGAATATTCTCCGAAAGATTATTCTCCGAGAATATTTGAGAATTTTCTCAAAAACGAAAACTTGAATCTTCCTGAACACTTTAAAGATTTGGAGAACGTTCCAGGACCCTACTGTCAATGTGTACGTACCTCAGGTCACCGATCATCCTCAGGTGTACCCGCCGAATTCTTGACAGCGTTCTAGGGCTACGGTAGCAGCGCAGCTACTCGTAGCACGGATCATCTAGTACATGTTGCGCAAATCGACTGTTCACGAAAATCCCCTGCGGTCCTAAAGGAACAACGCTGCGCTGCGAATGCGATGGCCTTGCACTAGCGGAGAGGAGTTAGTAGCACCAGGGCACTGGTACATCAAACTAGCTTTTTGGGGCTGTTGTCTGGGGCTCTGATGCTGAGATATACTATCGAAAACCATTGTTTTTTATTTCACCTTGCACTACTTCCAGAATGTATTTGTACGGCACACTTGCGACATTCCTTAGCACTTGCAAATTCTCTCCAGTAGTAGCTTGCCACAGACCGTGTTGGCTTCACTTAATTGTCAGGTAGCGATACTACCGTACACCTGGGCGTCACACTCCCCGCATGCTCCTCTCTCTTACCTTCGCTGTCGGCGTAATTAAATGTTCTGTCGAAGAGTGCTTACCTGTCGTTCTTGGATTGCGAGAAAGAAGGAACACGGGATTTCCAGGTGTGGGTAAGTAGACTACTCAGATTCGGCAGGCATGATCTCTCATCTTCAGGGAATATTAATATGCGGTACGTTAACGGACTGCATTGTTCTACACTCCACGCAGTACTCGGGAATCAAACAACAGTCTAACTTGTATCTCAATTTATTGTCACTAATGATAAATTTTTAGTCATTTACCACAGTTCACTGCTGAACTTTGTCTGAAACTCAGCATTTTGAAACAGTCACGTTTTCGTTACAATTTGTTTGTGCGATGGCCGAAGAATCACGAGCACAAAGAATTTGCGTCTGAACCGCTCCAGATGCCAAAACGGAGAGCTCCGTCTTCAAATACATCTCGGTACATCTCAACGTAATTACTCCCCTCCCTAAAACTCAAAAAGTAAGCCTATTGGCTGAAATGCAAATTTGGAAAAATCCCATAGGCCGAATTCAAAACTTTTTAAATTCCTCTAAGCTAATTGGTCAAAATAAGCCTGTGCTGGATGTCTCTGTCTTAACTTCAGCCACCCCATCTTCGCAATTAGCGTCCAGTTCACGGTTATGTGGGGCACAACGGATGGTAGCTTCCCTACTGAGAATTTATGGGTGCACAACTGTCAAGCGTAATATGTCTCGCTAAACTGCAACTTCCTAAACTTTTAGAGACTTGACAACTGACAAAAGCTAGCACGCTGCTTCCCCCCCCCCCCTTAACTGCGCCCCCCACGTAGTTCAGAGCTGTAAGTCGGACCCTTCTCTGTAGCTGTCTTCTTACACCAAATGTTCTAATTACCGTAGCGAAATAAAGTAGGACTCGAACGCAAACTGTCCGATAACAGCGAATATACCATTGTTTTCCCTGACGTGTACTGCAACTACTGCGGGACAGGATACGTGCAAAACGCAACAAGAACGAAAAAGCATCTTGACGCTTGCTCAAAGGTTCCTAGCTACGTAAAAGTAAAAACTGCAACTCCGGTAAGTGCGGGAAGAGAAGCAGCAAGCGAGCCATCAACTTCTGCTGCGGTGTTACTCTTTAAAATTAGCAAAAGTCGCAGTTTCTGTACTAAGAATGCCTCCCACCTCACAAGATACGGAAAGAAATTTCAGTACAAAGAACATTATACATATCGCCCACCAAAAGATTCAGAGTAACTCAAGAAAGACCTGACAAGTTAACTTACGTACATAGCTCACAATATGAAACTTTTAAGACATGCTAGTGACCCGCCGTCCGTCCAAACAAACTGGACAACGCCCGCCGGAATGGAGAGTGTCAAGAATAAGAAAGGCAAGGAAATGGCAAAGACGAAGAGTCTGAGGAACACGACGCAAAAGCAGACGACAAGCAGGTAGTTTGAAAAATCATTACATTCTGCTTCTTTCTGAAATATTCTGAAATATGGCTGTATTTCTATAAAATTTTATCGTGCAACCGATAAATATAAATGTAAAAGTAACTTATCAATATAATGGACGCACTAAACAAAAGAAACGTTACTACTACAGCATATCCAATACTTTATTCTCCTTCTTCCCCCTCGATACGTTGTACTTTTACCGACATCTCTTTATTTTGCTCAGGCCCATCGAGGAAGACAAATATTTATAGACTACATTAGTAATTATGCATAAAAATAAGGTTACCGTTTCGTAGTTACGTGTTTTCTGATAGGGAAACAGAAAATTCTCAAAAATTCTTGGGTCAGAGAATATTCTCGCCAAAGATTATTCTCGAGAATTTTACATCACTACAAGTCACCTCCAGCTAGTACCGAGGTTAAGAATGGGTGAAGACATGCTTCCACTCCTCCTACATGCCTTCATGGCTTGTAAAGGAAAAACTTTACCTTTAACTTCACCTTTACTAGTTACTGCAAACAGCTCGGCTTACTCCTATAAAGAGCAGCTTGAAGTATTACCGTTACTGAAAATCCAGAATGTTAAAGAAATATCGGTATGCATATCTTATAGACATGCTCCCGTTTCAGCTAGGTAAATATGAGTTTCAAAATGTATTGTAGTACACGACTGCCAGAAGAAAATTCCAATAAAATGCAATACATGTAGATTATTCAGGAAATGGTCTCATCGAGTACAGGCAAAATGTGTGAGAAAACAAACGTAAGGCCCTTCATCATTCATTCTTCCACTTAAAACCTTTAAATGTGAGCAACACTAAGGGTTATATAAAAGAGGATCCTATGCAACAGGCCTACTTCCCTTGGCGTTCACTGCCCACATCCGTAATAACCCGCCTACTTAATAGAATCATACTACGTCAGCATCAATTTGGACCATACTCCTTCACCCTGAAGAGAGGGACAATATGTCCTTCCGAAGCGTCGTGTCAACCTACATAAACCTACGATGTCATTTAGCTCAGTCATTTAGCCTGCAAGTTCTAGGCTAAATGAGATCTTCTGGGCTAGAAGATTATAATCTGAAGAGTTCCCGCCGTAAAAGCCCACACTGTTACATATCAAACACTCCACAACTGAGAAACAAACATGCAGGCCTATCCAAGGTAGAGAAGAATTTGGATATGCTGACTCCAGCTCAAATGGAAACAAGTTTTCATCTCTAAACGGAGCACTTGCATGGCAGTAGGCCTACACGTTTTTGTTATTTCATATTCGAGTGTCGGTATGAAGAGTGGCACAAATAAATACTTGCACTCGGTTTTCTGATTTTCTTATGGGAGTCCCTAAAGACATCCATTCATCTATGCAATGTTTCTAAAGCCCGTTCTCTTCCAGTGCTGCTGAGCCCTCGTTAAATAGCAGCGCCGCAACGTACACCATTTTTATATCCTTTCTTTGGTTTTCATAAAGTGGCTTAAGTTTGCTGATTATTACTGGCGATGACATACGATTAAAAGTTATGCATAAACACACAAGACGCCTTAATGCAATGAATCTATTCTGCTGAATATTATTCCTACTAGGACACAGAAACACACAACAGATACGTAACCAGCAGCCCCCAAACAAAGGCAAGAGCAACTGTGCTGCTGAACAAGATATTATGTTCTGAGGCGACGTTAAATCAAAGCGTGGTCCATACTTTACAGGAAAGACGTAAGACACCTCAGTCGCCCCATCATAGTGCACTATTCCCAATATACAATCAAATCTTCTTGTATGTTGATACAAGCTTTCAAACATACCCAGGGCCAACTTGGTACTAAAAATGGCCCTAATATGTTCACGTCTATGAAAATATTTCTCTTAGCGTAATGAAGGCAAATGTAAGTTTAACTTTAAAAAACACAAACATAGTGTGGAGAAAAATACACAATAAAATAAGCAACTTACACGTTTTCTGTTGCTTCTGTTACGTCAGTTTTGATGTACAAAACACAACAGCACAGACAAACGTATATTTATGTTCCTGTGTTATCCATAACATTCAATCAGGACAGTCTGCCCTGGATACTCTGCATAAGGTCACACCTCGACAGCGGCGCGAAACTGAGTTATTAGGCCATATATAATGCTGACGCTTACGTAATTAATTAATGGCACTGTTTCAACTCTCATGTTGAGTGAGACATACATATGGTCATGCAGGCTGACGTAGAAGGATACTGTCCTGACACAATTTAAAGTACCATGCCGGCTTTCTGCTACACAGGTTTAGGATGCCCACCGTAGGCAGGCAAGCATGGATCAGTGTCAGACACCCCTGTAACACATTTAGTCTACAGACTGTCACCTTCACAACAAATACCGCACTATCGGACACAGGCTAGTATTCATCATAACATTCCACAGTTTAAGGCAAGGAAACATTTTTAAAACTATTTCACGTTCATTAGAAGAAGTCAAAATTCCCAGTTGTAATCTCAGCCGGAGTACCGAATATACTGGCTGAATATTTTGCGTTGTTCCTCAGTAATTCCAGAATTCTGGGACAGTACGTCAGGCTATGCCAAGCCCACTTCGTTTCACTACCACATTATCATTCTACGATATACCGCCTAAGTTAATGACGCAGTCATTAATAAATCACAAAACTACAGAATACTCACAAGGACGTTTTTACAAATATGCAGTATATGCTACATGCTACACTTCACTGTACTGTGGCAACTACCAAGGTGGGAACCTCAAAAGCCTGATTATTCCTATCCGAATTTTGTCATTACAAATGTCATGTATCGTAACGAGATAAAATTGCCTCTTTGATTCATTAAACACCGCTCTGTGAAGACGCATGGGGTGGAGGTTACAGCCCACGACCTCTTAACGTCGACACTCGATGGAAGTCAGTGATAATCTTCCTGACCCAGCAGCTTTAACCCCGGTAAAACAGACCACTGGACAGGAATTTAGTGAGCCCCCAAATTCGGTCTGGGTGAGACGGGGAAGGGAAGATTCACACATCTACCGGGAAATGAACAGCGGACGTCCATCCCGTAACTCAGTCACTAAACAGACTGAACTTACTCGACTGCACAAGCAATACACATATTCATAATATGTACAAGTCGATACACCAAGAAAATAATGTCCCCATTTATTATACCTTGGTTTTATAAGAACTGAGTTTGTCTGCAAAGGCAAGACATTTCGTCTACAAAAAAAGTCACAAAATACACCGCCAAGGCTTTGAATATTTTTGTTGTTACTCTTTATTATACCTTGGTTTTATAAGAACTGAGTTTGTCTGCAAAGGCAAGACATTTCGTCTACAAAAAAGTCACAAAATACACCGCCAAGGCTTTGAATATTTTTGTTGTTACTCTTCTTGAAGGTTGCTATGGAAACTTACACAAAGCAACGCGAATGTAAAAGCTCAGTGCGACTGACAGTAAAGGCAAATTATGAAGCCTACCGAACGACAGCTCGCACCGACATGTGATGAAAAGGGCTGGAAGCCATACCCACTGAAAGCCCTCAACCTAGTATCAGAAACCAACGTCGTGTCCATGGAAGCCGTCATTATACTGTAGCAATTAGGACGGAGCATAACCATCTGGTTTACATATATATATATTCGTTTCTAGTCCCGAGGGCCGCTTGATATAAATCTGCGCCACCGTACGGGCTCGGACGCAAAAGAGTTTACTTGAAATTTTATGGTCTCGTGGAGCGAACCGAAAAAAATGGGTCAGTAATGCAGCTCTCATTACAGAGTTCGGAATTTCATGATTAAAAATTGCACCCGGTATTGTTAAGGTGGTAATGGTCGTGAGATTATGACAAGTTGAATATGTGTTTTGGACAGAACTTTGGTGAATAAAGTTCTTGGAAAACCTCCATTTGTAAAACCAGGAACGAGATGGCATGGAAACATGAGGTGGATCTTAGGAAGATTCCCTCGATCGTGAGGACAGAAGGATAGAGAGCTGAAGATGTCCAAGATTGTGTTTTGCTGTTCGTTTCCTAAGTCTTTCGGGATTCACGAACACAGAATTTGTCAGGCAGCGGAGCATTCTTCTTACTTTCGGAAAGTACCCACTTCGAATTTTGTCCATTGTGGGCTATCCTGTGTGGGGCCTTACTTGGTTTCACTCAGAATCAAATAAGCATATAACTAAATAAAATATGAATTGCTCTTTGACCTAATCAACACGCAACCAAGGTGTATGGGTGGAATGGTGCTGAAGTGCTACGTCTTTTTAACTTGCAAATAACTGCAGGATATTGGTGGACTTCACCTTGCTATTGCCTCATGACTAGTATGCACCGGACACGAGTGTGTGTGGGTCACAGACTCAGTGTGAACGGCGAGACGTTAACACAAATTCTTCTATTCCCGGCTATGGAACCACGTTCGCCCAGCTCTACCAGTCAGTTTGCAGAGTGAGGTATTCCAGCTGACACTAAAAAAGCCGTTGGTACAAAGCTAATATTCCTCATATTACAAGCTCCAAATATCATTCCATTTCTGCTGCTTGTGTCCTTCCAAAAGATCTGTCCAATTTTTTTAGGTATGATCATCCCGTTGTTTTGGCAAATCTATATCAACTACAGAGTCTGAATAACACAACACTATGAATATCATGTATTCATTACATTTAATACCACATGTTTCGGCCATCATCAAGTATTCGTACAAATTCATAAAAAGAAAGGTATTAAACACCTGTCTTTTTAAGAATTTGTACGATTACGTGACAATGGCCGTACAAGTCTGTCGAAACATGTTGCAGTACATACAGGCCTAATGAATACACGATATTCATAGAGTTGTGTTACTCGAAACCTGCAGTCGAAACGGATCTGTGCAAGTGCGCAGTTTTTAGGACAGCGATATTCTGAGCAACATAAATTTCTACTCCTTTTGTTTTCATCCCGTGACTATTCTCTACGAGATGTTTGCTGCTGCATGTGTTCAGTTCGACACTTAAATACTGAAACCTGAACAACACTTCCCCCCCCCCAAAAAAAGTAATATGAATTAAACAGCCGCCTAGTCAGATTAATTCTGTATTCAATGGAAGTTCCGGACAGGCTTTGAAGCCTAAGGTTCATCCACAAAATGCTTAAAAGTTCTACACTTGCCTCACAAAAAAAATCTTTACTACTCTGTTACATATACCGCCTAGTTAATGCTGCTGGGAACATTCGCGTTCTTTCGGCTAAGAATCATAACAAGGAAAACTCTACGAAGAAATACGCTGCTTTTAATGTGCAACCAGGTGGTACACACAGTAACCGCTGTGCTTTGGAGGGTAAACAGGGAACCCACGCGCTTCTGTAAGCAAACGCGCGCGCGTGTGCACACATGCGCAACAGGATCGGAAGTTCGAAGACATGTAGCCCAAACTTCTCATGACTTCCTTCAATCCCTCATAGCAAATGTTGTGTTCTTTATCTTAGACTTATTTTTAATGACGCTTCTTCATTGCAGAGGATGCAAAGCGTCGGCTGGAATGACTGATAGCAATTAACGGCCTACAAATGAGGAGCAAGCGGTTGTGATCTCATTTAAAGCATTGTCTCAGGCAGCAGGTATTGTACAAAATTACAAAAAAAAACTTAAATACACGTGTTCTGCCTCCCTTAATTCCGTAAACAAAAGGAGTCAAATTTCTGAGCTTCAAATAAAGGGCAAATATCGGTTCTGCCGTGTATATGCCTACTTTCCGTAGTGTCTACTTCAAATCCTTCTCATAAAAAAATCAAAACTTCACAAAGTACTGCATTTTACATCAGCATACCTGTTTCGACACAACGTACCCTCATCTGTACCGTCTTACAATTTACATCAAACAGTTGTCTTACTTTTACACGTCGCTGCAACTGAACTGTACAAGCCACTAATGACGGTACGCAGCACCAAAATGCGTCTGCAAATGTTAACTATTGCAGCGCGTAAACTGTTATGGGTTTTGTAAAAATTAAAACTGTTACAATCTCTGTTCATCATCCCCATAAAAATTTCATTGTTAGTCTCAAAATTAAGATAAAAATTGAGTTGGAAATTAGGCTGATCCGAGTGATGGGGAGGTGACTAACTTCGTATGGAGCACCACAGTCGCAGCAGGTGGCCTGAGGGCAGAAAAGAAACTTCGGTGCTGGTTTTATTCAGTCTGCCAAATAAGTTATTTGTCTGACTCACCACACCCAACTCAACATAGAAGTAACCTAAGCTAATACGTCACCTCTCTATATGTTACACAACTACAAGTCAAATTCGCCAACTACAACACGGAAAAAATAAACAAAAACAAAAAGCGAATAGACGTTATAAATACCTAAAGTGAAGGTTTGATCCACACACCACAATTCCTAGAACAGGAATAAGACACGTCACACTGTTACTTACAATTATGGCATAGGAAATTGGTAACAGCCTTACAGAGAGAAGGGAGGTATCTGCTTGCATGTGTATTAAAGCATGCTGGTTTGCTGTGTTTCCTTAGGGACTTAATGCACGGAAGAAATGATTTGCCGGAAAAAATAGCGGTGTAAACGGCACGATCCAGAGAAGATTTCTGCCCCACATCAAGCTTAATTCCGCAATACAGAGTCTTCTTCGAAAACTTGAAAACCACTCAATCGGTCGAGAAATTCCAGCGAGAAGTGAGTTTCTGACAGCGATGTCGATCAAGGTTTAAGTCTTCTGGTATATTACTCCGTTTCGACCGGTAAATACTTACCGACGTATCAAAGATTCGTAGTGTCATCTTCAGGGTTATTTCTTGTACTACCACGAACACGATGGCACAACAATCTTTCGAAACGTCCTTAACCACGTACCAGCCGACACAGAGTAACACCCCAGAAGATCCGAATCTTCAGACAAGTTCCTGTTTGTATGGAACTCAAAACTTCATACTAGTGTTTAGAAAACTCCACAATTTAATCCTGTCTGAGCCAGCCTAATCCAGTTCACACCTTCACACAATATTTCGTCAAACATCTTCCAAACAAACTAAATCTACGACTACGTCTATCATAAATCCTAAACAAAACTGTGCTTTGATTTTTGCAGATACAATTCTCTGTTTGACTGTTTGCTTCCGCAAATCAAGGTCGCTGGGAGGGAAAAAGAAGGCCTATCCGCCTTATACAATAAAAAATATGGCTTAAACACATCAGTTTCCTACCGTTACAACACATTGTGTAGAAGCTGGACATCTGAGAAACCGTGGCTAGACTGCCGGCAGGAATAAACCACAAAGAAGAATGCTATTGTTAATACTAAGTAATGAATTCTAATGTCCTGGGAAACCCCGAAATAACTGTTATAAATCCAGATGACCACGAAACTAAACCACTTAATAAGCAAACACCACCATGTGGATTAAGGGGGGAAGGAGGAGCCATGTTTCCAAAGTGCCTAGACCAACTCTGGTGCCCACGCAGCCTCCCAATCAATGGGTACCGCGGAGTCGATCCGAGGAGTTAAAGCAGCACACCCCCCCCCCCCAATTGCCCGACAGCCCTAGTCGGCCTAGGCCTCCACATCGTCGATGCTTCCTGATCACACTCAGTTGTACATACCACACTCGGCAGGACTCCCCTGGACGAGTGATCAGCCCAACGCAGAGACCTCTACATGACAACACACAACACTTCCAACAGACAGACATCCATGCCCCTGGTGGGATTCGAACCCATAATCCCAGCAAACGAGCGGTCGCGGACCCACGCTTTAGACCGCGTGGCCACTGGAAACGGCTGTTAAAAACAACCGGGACGTGAAACTGACTACTCATCCCATCTCATTGCGAGGGTAAGAACGAGTCGAGCTACACTTTCACTCCCCGTACGCCGTCATGGTGTGCATAGGGGCTTTACCTTTTACGCTTTTTGTGGTTTATCCTACAACACTGTAATATCTCAGACCATACAGCATCGAGCGGTAGGATGATGGGTGAATGACGAATTGGAATGAATCTACAGGAAACAGTCGTGGCCTAATCGAGTTATGTCCCGCAATTTGCCTGCAAGAACTGGGAAAAACACAAAATTGAGTCACAATTAACGGTGTCTCAGTCGAGATTCGAACAGGGAACCTACCAAACACAAATATAAATCCTTACGGCTACATCAATATGTTTGGTATTATAACAAAACTAAGCTGGATACACTACAATCGAGCTACACCGCACAACAAAACTGCGCTAGGGCTGAGAAGCCTGAGCACAACAATAGGGCTATAATCAGCTCGAGCGCTAAACAGAAACGGGCAGATGTATAATGAAACACTCAAAGCCATCACACCATCTACTACCGGCAATTCAAGACATGTGGAGTTCTTCACTTTACACATGCAATAATATTGACTGTAAAGTGCTGTCCTTCGACCTATGTAGTTACAGAAAGCGTTCCTCGCCACACGGTTCGTTTTGCGTTTCTGCCACAGTCGAGTGATAAAGCTAATTATTATGTTCGGTGGCTGAAGTCTGCCAGGAAATCTCAATTCATGAACCTTGACTCAATAAAATGTAGGCGAGACATTCTCAAACCACAAAATTAGACTTTAGCCTTCACTTCAAACTATTATGTAACTATAATCTAATGTTAAACTTAGAACTAACAGTATTTGGTTTAGCCCCGCTAGTTCGTGACCTACCTGTCCTTTGCTCTATGTTCTCTCGTAACAGAATGGGCAACAGCAAAAATACTTACACCAAATCTGCCACTGTTATCAAACCTGACGAAGCTCACTTTCTACCAAAGTCTTCCTAATTTCTTCGTTAATATGCGTTGCCTACCTCAGATTCTAGCCTTAAAGTTTCTTTCGAAGAACTTCCTCCTGATATGCCTTATGAGTTACGATATTAAACAGTAACACATCACAAAAATATACAAAAGTACCATAACTGTTACCAAATAAAAAGGCCACATTTTTGTAATCATTACTGACATCTGTACACAATTAAGTTGGTAACGCTGATCACAGAACAACTAATGAGTTCCATGGAACAAAATGTTTCCTAGTAAACTGTTGAACGATAAGTTCAGCAAATTTCCCGCTTTCTATGGAACCTGCCAGTTCACCACCGTGCTCACAAGAGCCCAACCCTAGATCTTATGGCGAGCCACAGTAATGTAGTCCACACACTAGTACTCTTATTCATTTAAGAGTCGTTTCAATATTGGAGTCCCACCTACAATCATGTATCTACGTAATACTCGAATATTCCCTTCGCACTTTCGTACACTTGGTATGCATGTCTCATTTAGTACTGCATGACACGAGTTGCGTGTCCTGCCACTCTTGACAGTCTTTAGCTTTGTCTCCACAATAACACTTGCTATAGCTCCGTATACTTCTCTTACTCCGTCTATCCTACCGTCAGTTCCTACAACCTACGTTCCACCTGAATGATCTCCGAGCTACCTGGTTCTCAAGTACACTAAATCTGTATTACTTGCTTTCGTAATTACATAACACAATAAAACTGAATGTTTTAATTTTAATATTTGAGGTTTGGGGTAGGAAATTAGGCGATACACGATTCTGAAGTGAAAGGTAGCAAGTATTCTCGCATCTTCAAGGATGTAATTTTTATTTTATACTGCCGTTTCCAGATACTTCCCACACTTCGCAATGTTTGCTAGCTATTATGTTACAAACATGTCCCGTATTCCCATCAAGAGCATGAACATTGCCCTAAATAACAGCTGCCTCTTAATTTGTATCTGTCGTCTAATAGAGTCGGTACATCCTGTCAGACGCTAAAAAGGACGCTGTTCATTGCTTCACTGTTGTTTTACGTTTTGGCCTAACGTATCAATACATCAGTTGACATTTGCATTCGTTTACAATCCTTCTGATTGTCTTTGATGTTCCTATTGGCGGGTAAGAAATTTAAATTGGAAAATAATTTTACAGCGTTGCTTATCGCGGTTTATTTCTGATTCAATTACAAAAATTAATATCGGGAATGTCTGTAATTGCTTATAATTAACGCCCAACATTGTTTGGCCCCTCCGCGCCACTATCAAGGAGCTTAAGTGTTATAGTGAGAAGTGTATAAACATTAACATTGCATAAAAAATTAACAATTTACGCACGCACAAATTTAAAATGTTAAAATCGCCAATAACTGATTAAAATATACATTATGGATATCTTCCAGAATTGAATTAATCTACATTTAAATTTAACAGTTCTATGACAGGAACACTAGACTTCGCCACAGATAATGCGAACGTTTTTTCAGAATTGTTTTAAATAAGATAATTACGTGTTTGGCCACATTTTAATTAAAGACTGTATATGTGAAAATTATTTACGTAACCATATTACGTCCAAGTATATATACTACCACATGAGACTACACATTCGCCGAAAATCCTTTTAGAAAACGCAGCCATTTTATCACAGAAGTACTAAACTGAGAGCAGTGAATTTAATTCTATAAATATATAGATGCGGCGACCGGAGCGTGAAGCTTGCCACTAACTTTTATTTAATGGTAAATGTCTAGAATATGTGGCACATCACACGCAAGCCTGACTCTAATTCATTATTATAACGCACTTCTACATTCACGAAAAACACAATTTTGCCTGTTGATTTATACGGGAAGAACATTAGGCTGAGGGTGCTTAAGAACAGGGTGATGAGAAAGATATTTGGACTTAAGAGGGAAGTAACGGAGACTAGAGAAAGATTCATTACGAGGAGCCGGATGATTTGTACTCTTCTCCAAATATTTATCAGAGGATCAAATCAACGAGCATGAGCTTGACACTTCACAGGGCACACGAGGAGAGAACAGAAATTAATGGTGCGTTCTGCTCGGACAACGTGAAAGCAAAAGACAGCTTGGGACACCCGGGAATAGATGCGACGACAATCTGAAAACAGATCTTAAATAAATAGGACGGGAGGGCGTTAACTGTATTCAAATGGCTTAGGAAACAGACAAGTGACGGATTCCTGTGAAAGGGGTAACGAACCTTCGGGTCCCATCAAATGCATAAAATTTCTCTACTAGCTGAGGAACTATTGGCTTCCGAAGGGCTGCTCTCCACAGATTTAATAAGATTTCTACTTTCACCTTTTCACTCCCTAGGAAACAGATGTAATGTCATGCACGACTGTAACTTCTACAATTTTAGAACACAGTAGGGCCATTTTTCATTCATATACGAATCTTGAATCAGGCACGGCACGAATAGATCAATCACACATTCAGCCATCCATGGCGGAACCGGAAGAGAACATTGTTGGGACACACACTTCGAGCGATTTCTTAAAGTCTGTGTTTTCTGCTAGCTACAATATACAGGAACGAGTAATGTATTCATATTACCTGGCTCAACATGCCACAGTTGAGCTTTGTCCTTAGAGTCAGCTTACTAATATTCCGAGCGAGAAAAGATTTCATCAGAATAGTCTGAATATAAGGCAAATGGACCCCTGTGAACAACATGAATGTCTATGGGAGACCGAAGTTATAGCTTCACTCATTCTTAACCTCGGCACTACATGTAAGTCAGTGGTCAGCTTCAAGCCTCTGCCGCTTTGCCTCTGGGGAAAAAGCCCCATTACTCATTTAAGTCTTCGAGTATTTATTGAAATAAAAAATGCAAACGAACAGATATGACGTTCCTATTACGTGTTCATTCATCTTTTCCACCTGGCAGGAACGATTTCACTAATTTGACGTCTTTCATATACGGCTATAAAACCACGTCTTCTACTCGTACTGACAGTATAGGCCTATAGTTAGGACCTCATCACATTCCGTACAAGGAAAACAGAACAAAATTTCTCGGAGTTACGTACAGGATATGACAAAATATTACTTCCGCTTTATTAACTTTCTTTCGCGGAATTCCTGTAATACGTAAACATCTTAAAATATTAATTCCTGGACGGGTGGGGTTGGTAACTCTGGAACTCAGAAAAGAAGCTAAGACACACATCATTTGCCTTCCCACAGCATCGGCTGTATCGTACACAACATTCCTTTCTAAAGCGTCAAGCATTTATTTAAGATAATTCCACGAACTGCATCAACGTTTTATAGACAAAACTCAACTGTCATAACATGCCGACCGTATCTGTGTAAAGCTAAAGAAAATCACAGCTTGGTATGCACTTCAAAACACCATAAGTGACGAGACTCACTACGTACGACGCTAAACTTAGTTTTCATTCATTCATTTTTTATCTTTCACCTCTCTTTTGGCAGTGGACCAGATCCGTTGTCTGAGAGCAGCGTCACTGCTACTCTTCATTCACTTGCATATAAGGGTTTCCAGTCAGATAAGCGAACCGTCAAGAACCGCAAGTAACCTTGCCTCCACTCGCGTGGGTCTCATATATTACAACTCCGACTGTGGCAGTAAATCCCCAAGGTTCAAAGTTGCTAATACCATCGCCCACAATTTTACACGATCCTGATCAATTTACATCCCCTTCCGCGCCTCACAACCGATCTCACCAAAATCCATCTTAATATTACACTCCAATATCGTTTTCTGTCTTCCATTTCACACTTTACAAGAATAATTTCCATCAAAATTCTCAATTCACTTTCTTTCTTTCTTTCTTTCTTTCTTTCTTTCTTTCTTTCTTTCTTTCGGCCATCCAGCATTCTCACTCCTCAAAGCGACAAGGCACACGTAAGAGCACAAAACTATTCTAGCAAAAACCATTTGACGCGAAGCTATTTTAAAGAAATCCAATACGGGTTCGTAGGACAAAGAATATCTTACAGCCACAGACAGCAGATTCCTCGTTCAACCATACAGAGAAATTTGTATAGTTGACAGGAACTGGATTAGAGAACTACTAAAACTACAAAACAAATGAAACCAACCTCTTTAACAAACTTTGTGTACTGCCAGAATTTAAATATTATACTGAGTTAATAACAAGCGAAAATATGTAACTCACGCTATCCGAACATTTAAAAAGGACACCATACTTACAAAACTTCTGACAAGTTTCTGAAGATGTTCTCTACTGATATTACATACGGACTCTCATTTTATCGGACAGCCTTCGCTAGTCACTTCCCGTCGACTCGCATAACCTAGAGAATTTCGACGTGCAATAAACGTGTTCTGTAGATGGTACGCGTGTCTACGAGCCGACGGAAAACACTGCCAGCGCCTTCTATAAACACGATGAGTAAAACCGATTATTAAACGCAATACACCGAATTAAAAAAACGCGTGGACCCCAACTCAAGACAAATTGCTGCCTGCCATCAAACGAAAAGGTCTGAGTGAACAGTGATCGGTGTTGTCAGATAAAATAGTGTCCCTGTAGAAGCAGGCAGACCTTCTGGCTTCAATAAAACTTTCGTAATTACACACAGTCGTCTAGCATATATCGGCGAAAGCTCAACTCGAACATGCAATTCACCACACATTCGTATTCATGTGTGACTGACGAAATTAAGTCATATGGCCTCATCCGGATTAATTCAGAAACAAACTTTTGGCCTCTGGTACGGCTCCTGCAGCTGGAGATTAATACACACATACGAAAACGCGGGGTTTCAGGTCTCATAAAATGAGAGGAATCTCGTAGCTAGCTAAGAAACTATTAGTGTCTCAAAACGGCATTTTTTCATGGAGTTTAGTTCGTCCGTCGGTCGGTTGGTTGGTCAGTTGGTTGGTTGGTTGGTTGGTTGGTTGGTTGGATGGTTGGTTGGTTGGTTGTTTGGTTGGTTGGTTGGTTGGTTGGTTGGTTGGTTGGTTGTTTGGTTGGTTGGTTTGACTCTGTTTTTGTTTGTTTGCTTTTATGGTTTTTTTTGTCGGCACA
Source organism: Coptotermes formosanus (assembly GCA_013340265.1). NCBI lineage: Eukaryota > Metazoa > Arthropoda > Insecta > Blattodea > Rhinotermitidae > Coptotermes > Coptotermes formosanus. Next base: position 1,464,823 of record BLKM01000502.1, read on the forward strand.
GTCGTAAAACCTCCGAATCACACCCACGTCTGTCAGTAGGTGAGGGCCGCACACATAATTCCCATTGTTGCTTCAAATAGCACCCTCCTCTTGTTAACAATGTATCGCTGATTCCAATTCATTTCAGTCTGTAAATAATGTTGGTGCCGTCTCCGACAGATTTGATGGCTTTATCAACACCAGACTCTCAGCCATCAAAACCAGCCTGCAGAAGACGGCCTGAAAATCTGCTTGAACGCTTCATAATAACATAAATTTGCTGAACGCAATCTTCATATATTTCTTAATAGAACATAACATCATCAGTGACGTATTTAATAATAGGTTAATCGTAATAAACCCATCACATTCAGCCATGGTTTTAAGTTAATATAACTGTAATAAAGTAAAATTAATTGCCACATGTGTTTACTACACTATCAAGAAAACATTAAAAATTAAGCATAACAATGGGAAATGAGACAACAGTCTTCGCAACTAGTAGAATATATATTATAAATTTATTTTAAATTAGGCTACATGTTTCAGTCCTATAGGACCATCATCAGGTCTATGTACAAGAATGGGTGTATGGATAAATAAACCCTTGGAGATCTCGAAGGCGTCTGTTGTATTCAGGTCTATATTCCAGTTGTTAGCTACTAGTAGGGTGTAACACTGTAATTACTATAAAATGGTGAGTACTTATTGTTAGACATATGTTAGAGTACAATAGTCGAACTTGTTATTATGTGGTAGTTATTAGGGTGTATCTAGGTTTCTGTGTATGACCTTGTTGACTTCTACTTATAGGTGTATTGTTCGATTTTCTTTTTTGTTTTGAGTTAAAGTAGTGGTTGACCATATGTTGTAATAATACCATACAACTAATTATTGAATAATATGGTAACTTCATAGGCTGAAAGGGATATCTAATGGAACAGTATTAGGTATTTAGTACAGTGTGTATCTTTGTTTTGTTGATGGCTTAAATGTTGATGGTTGAATGTTGGAGTCACTTGCAGTAATCAGTCGTTTTTATTAGATCCTGGGAATTACGAGTGGCGTTCTGGTATGGCGGTGTAGATTGCGTGGAATATGTTTGGTGGAGGTTCTGTGCACGTATCCTTTTGTTCTCGTATAAAACGTTGGGGTGTTGGTGTTTCGTATCTCTCTGATTCCGGCTGTTGTGTATGGTTGGTTAAGTCGGTAGTCTGTTGTTCGTTGTTAGTTTTGGTATTTTGTGGGCTTATTGAGATTGTGTTGTAGACGATGAGAGACGCACCTGTACAGCGTGGTGGATGTGGTGTGACTGATATGAAGATAAGCATAACAAGTTTAATACTCAATAACACATACCAAACCGACTGTGGTAAATGACGATTGTGGTGGTGGTGGTGGTGGTGGTGGTGGTGGTGGTGGTGGTGGTGGTGGCGGTGGCGGTGGCGGCGGCGGCGGCGGCGGTTGTGGTGGTGGCGGTGGCGGTGGCGGCGGCGGCTGTTGTGGTCGTAGTAGTAGTGGTATGGTAGTGTAAATTTTCATTACGTGGAAGTATTCAAATAATGTTATAAGGCATGATTTAAATGATGTTACAATCATCGAGCTTAGTTTGCGTGATATATATTAACAAAGTTTCAGAAACCGGAAACTCACACCTCGAACTGAGCTAGCCATTGGGCGACTGTGCAATCAGAGCAAACTCCAGACGCAGAACGATAATCAAACAACTCGAAACTTTGTGTTCAACGTAACAGCGAATTTAGTTTAATGGAAAACGCCATGAATCTTCGACTACGGCTACCCTGCTTATTACACGTAAGCAATTTGTTAAAGATTTTTTTTTGCATGGCTGAACAGTCCTAGTGGGCATAGGCCTCCTCAATGTTGAGATTTCGAGATAACACTCGGACACAACACTCCGTAGAACTCCTCTGGACGAGTGATCGGCCCGTCGCAGAGACTTGTACCTGACAATCCACAATACTCAACTACAGACATCAATGCCCCCGTCGGGATTCGAACCCGCAATTCCCGCAAGCGAGCGGCCGCAGACCCACGCCTTAGACCGCGCGGCCACTGGGATCGGCAGTGTTAAAGATCATCCACAGCAAAATACAGAATACATAGATTAATAGCCTGATAAGTTGTATCCGCCATAAAAAATGTTGTGGTCAGGGGTAATGCATAATTACCAGATAACTATCTATGTATCATTATTGATATTATTACCACAATTATTATTCATTCAGCACAATCGACAAAATACAACACAATGCATACTGCAACATCCCATTCTGGTCTCAAAAAGACCAAAGAGATTGGTTACTGTCACAGTGTGCAGATGGTGATGGCAAATTAGACAAGCTCCGTTAGAACAATACTTGGTAGAACGCCAACCTTCTCATAACTGATCTCCATAAAACTGTCCTACCAGTGTAATTACTCACAAACAAACTTCAGTATCGTAACCTTGTACTAGAATAGTACTACTATGAAAACAAATTTGATTTTGATATTCTGCTCTGTCCTTAGCCTCCATGAATTTTAACAGCAATTAACGGAGCTTTCTGATCTTCTCAAGATTGATTGACCGTCCACACTTCAGCAGTTAAGTTCTCATTAACAGGACAAAACACATCAATATCGTACTTCGACTTAAAATCGTTCAGATGAAATAAATTATTACACACTGCCGATGAATCGGGAAATATGCGTTAAGTGCTGAAAATAATTCAAGATGTGGTGGCAATAAATCAACAAGCAACCATCAAATACAGCCACCTCTTATTAGGTGCTATTGCCCGACATGTACCGACCATTCGGCCATTCATAAGGGTTCGCTAGCAACTGAACTTACGTCATGATCGCAGTTACAGTAAAGTAAATTTATCCCTGTACACGACATGGAGATATATGACGAAGGAGGAACAGCTCCACTCAATCTTAACCTCGACACCAGATGAGGTGAGATGTCAACTCCACCGCCGGCCCATTTTATCTAAGCGTAAGATTCCCCGGTACGCATCGAACAGGAAGCTCGGAAGCAATGCCGTCCTGGACGTTTTTGTTAAAGAATAAATCTCTTTTCCCTGCCGGGACTCGAACCATGACTCCCCCTGGCGTCCAGCCGTAGTCTAGTCACTATACGGACTATGCAACCCCATCTCCTCAAATCATGGCCAAAAAACTAAAATTTAATATGAAATTTAAAATTTAGCCCAGTGTCATGCTGTTCATTAAAAAGTTGGTATTTATTCGGCCATATCACGTCCCACGTTCTGCGCAAACAGCGTGTCTTCACAACATGTAACGTGTGTCACAATGCTTTCGCACTTCAATCGATTTTGATTTCCGGTTCATACGGTTAGTTTCATATCGCTTTCATGTTTCCACTACCTAGGCGTAGTTCAGCTTCGATCTTCATGTGTTTGATTAGTGGCATAGTAAGCCTTGAAAGTTAATACAATTAATCTGAAATTATAACTATCTATAAAATTCTTTGCTTTTAATAGTAATCCATAAAAGTCGCTAAATGCAATTCAACGTACAGCGAATTTTTTTTTGACATATCCGTCACCTTACATTTTCAATCAATTATATAATGGTCTACCAAATTACAGAATCACAGATTCCAAAAACCATGAATTCACCTAGCTTCCTGAAACTATAATTTCACCAACAACTCTGTTACCAGACAGGGGCTCGTAAGAGTGAAGAATCCAGCATTTCTCAATCGTACGCACGAACAGATGACCATGCAACAGCAGCTATTGGCACCTTCAATGGGCGTGTTCCGGAAAGTCGTTCTCGCTTGTGCGTGTTTTCTTTGCACTCCGAAGCTCGCTTGAGCAGGGTACAAAATAATTTCCATTAATGTCACTCAAATTTTATAAAAGCTACACAAGGAAACAACTACGACAGAATCAAGAACTACAGACTGTCTGGCGACTGGATAATCAACAATACAGACAATATACTATAACGTAATATTGTGACGCATTCGCGTAACCACTGTTGCCGTGGAAAAGCAATAAGTATTAAATATTATGAGTGTGTGTCTGTATTCTTGCCTTTGTTATCCGGCATGCAAATCGCACGCGCCGCATTATGTTGTCATCTGTGGCCATGTACGGCCCTACCACATTTTCCACATCATCTCATAAAGGGCGTGATTTTCTGAAAATACTTACTTAACATAAGATGTGTGTTTTGATTTTCTCTACAACTTTTGTCTGAAACACTTCTCGTTCTAAGAATAGTTCAGTGAGATATTATAAATGATCACAAGTCTTCAGGCAAAGACCCGTTATTCTTCTCATATTTTAATCAAACTCGAATTTTCTCGGCAGAGTTTCGAAAAATCCTCAAAAATCAAATTTTATCAAAATCCGTCCAGTGAGACACGAACTGTTACATGCGAACGGACAGACAGACACGACGAAGCTAAATGTCGCTTTTCGAAATTTTGCGAACGCGCCTAAAAACGATGCAATTTTCCTTCAGTCGAACAGATTTGTATTTGCATTTTGTTGCGCTGTGTCTGTGATACTCAGTACTCCTCGCAGCTGGGAAAGGCACTCAAAAGACGACCGTCACATTTACGCTGTACCAGAAGCCTCATTTACATTTGCACAATGTGCAGTGTAGCGTTACTCTGATGTTACATGCACTTGATCAACCGAACACTGTGCACTGTAAATAACTCAACAAAAATTCCGGGCAAAATATTCGGATATATGAACGGCTGTCTGGAAGAGCATCGTAGCTGATATTGTAACTTAAAATTATTCCGACCGACAAGGTATAGACCTAGAAAACGCGTCTCAGTCAGGCTTCCGACTTGTACCGAGAAAGTGCCCGGTTCGAATTCCGGCCGGGACACCGACTGACTGAGGTTCATTGTGGTTTTTCGCAGTTTATTCATGGACATGCTCGGTTGGGGTCTTAAATAAGGTCATAACCACTTCCTTCCACATCCTTCCCAAATGATCGTTCACGCTCATCCTATCATTCGAGGCTATAGGGCGTGAGTTAATGGGAGCGTCGTAAATAATAAATTACAGGGTTTAGTCCCACGGAAACATATATAATATATTGGTAAAATCCCTTCCAAATCTACTCGGAAAATCTTGTATCCTAATTATAGGTTACTAGTTCTTTTAAGACCACTCAGGCAAATTGAGGCTAGTACTTTAGAATTACGGCTAGTACGAGAGGTTATACAGCTACGTTGCGGCTAGCACGAGGTGCGGCTATTCAGAAAATCTGCAACCATTACCCTGCACCTTCAAATTGCGGCTACTATCTGCACATTTCAGAATGGCACCTCCAAGTTGCGGCTGGTAGCTTGAAGTAGACTGCGACAGTTTCTGCACAAAACACAGCAAATTTATTATCCACACCCACCCAACATTTTTAGTTGATACAAAACAATTAAATAATAAAAATATTCGAGCATACTCTCTCCAAAATACGTAGTTTCTTCACTAGACTCAGTTCGGAATCCAGCTGTCCTACACGTACCTTTAACGTCCCATCAGAACACTATTTTCAATATAAACACAAATCATTTCTTGAATGCATGTTCAATCTGCGCTCATTTTGCAGCATACGTGACTTCGGTCGCAGTTAAATTAACTGCGCTCGTACTAATTCAAATCATATGGCGTTGACTGTCTCGGTGATAATACATAATAAATTACAAATGCCGTGAAAACAAGCGGTAGTGGCCAGAATTTGCCTGTAGGGGCTGACGAAAGCCATCAAAACAATCGATCGGGATAGTCCCTCTCACGGCCGAGATTCGAACCTCGCGCCTTCTGCTACAGGTCAGTTTCATTACTGTTTGAGCCGCTCTGCCTTCTACACGCTAATGAACTCTGCCACAGTTCACAGTACGGCACGGAATAAAGTCATTCTGAACAAAGTACAGAGTCCACAGTTCTTGGAAGTAGCTGGTTCCCCAGCCGGTCAAGAAGTTTCCCCACACTTTCTTTAACGGGAGAAGTCAGTACCGTGTTCATACGACCCTTTCCTAACACAGTTCAGTCCAGTCAGCATCACACGCTTTCATAATCTAGAACAAGATACGTAACTGTAAACGCATTTACAACCTGGACCACTGACACCGATTTTTTGCTAGAGCAAGCAAATAATAGGCTACGCGCACGAAACATGCCTTCATTAGCTGCATTTAAAACAAGGCTTCCAGCACTCTTTTGGAACTTACATTCTCAGAAGTTTTACGAGTTTCGCGGCAGTGGCTGAGAATTACGTCCTTCTGGGATATGACGCTTCGTCAATGGGCGATCGTATCCCAGCATTTCGAGGCAACGCAGTGTCTCGGTGTCATCTTCAGTTCGACCTTCAAGACGAGGAAACTAGTTGCCTCGAAACGTATGGATCCGATTACCCACTGACGAAGCGTCATATCTCATTGTCAGATGAACGGCATCTCGCTGCGGAGTTATTCTGCGTTCCGTACAAAATAAATGCTGGCAGGGAAAAGATGCAACGAAGCATACCCTCCTCGCAGTCGGCGATAGATGGTCTCTCTCTCCAGTCTGGTAATTCTAAATGTTACTGTCTCTGCCTACGTTAGCCAGTGTAACACTACATAAAAAGTGTGCGCCATGCAACTAATTAAGAGTCGACCTTTTGACTCAGTGACCCACTAAACAGCGAACCACTCAAGCGAAAATGCACAACCCAAGCTGCTGGTTATCACAGCTTCCGAAGAGTCAGCGAACCAACAGAACCACTAACTCAATTTGTGAACAATTTGCCTACACTTAGGTCACGGAAGGAACTCAAATCAGTCGACCTCCATCATCTCTCTACACCTGCACTTCCTAGTCCAGTGCACTTCCCTGTACTCCCTCCACCCATACAGGTATTCTGGTCAAAAGAATGTTGGCAGTGATAATCGTCACTAGCGAAAAGCACTTTGCGTTGGTTGCCCTACCCCAGATGAAGCTCGAGCGGTATACAGCAGCAGTACAGTGAAAGCCTGCAGCGCCATCATCCCCACCATCCATGAGACTTCTTCCGTAACCCCAGCATACATGTATTAAGGTAACCATATATCTATCACAAGAAAAGAGGGGCTTTTCCACGTATGAACCATAAAAAAGATGGCATCAACGACAAAGGAGGCCAAAAAAGGACACATACAATTAGTCACAAGTTCATTAAACAGAAGTGCCTCTCTACGTTTCTCTGTTAGTAGTACTTTCAGTTTCATGGGTATGAAGTTCTGAATGAGACCTTTTAAGAATGTTTTTACGCCAACTGCAAGTAATTCAGACTTTCCACGCCGAAGGTTTCCAAGACAGTCCGAAGGTCAACAGCTGAAATCATATGTTGTTTAACTCGAAAAATGATAGCATATTATTATAATAACGCATTTCTTTTAAAAAGTAGTAGAAATATATTTTGCATTTTAGTACTATTAAACTGTACACGGACATGTCTACAAATCTGCAAAACCCGGCAAAACGGAAACTTTTCGGTCGAAGAAGAGACCACATCGCCGAAAAACAGACTACAGTAACCCCATACTAACAGCACAACAGCACAGACCTCTGCAAGGCAGACACGCCCGCCATTACTGAGTAATATGAAGAGAAGCCCCATCGTTCGTAACTGTATCACGGTGACGCCTCCGTTCCGAGAAGTTACAGTTGACAGGAGGGTATCACGCAAATTCCGCGATAACAGGAATACGTTTTATTCGGCCTAATGGGCATGCTAGAAACGGCAGTCACAGTAGTTCGAATATCGCTCTGCTGGGCGTGCAACGGAAGTTAACGTATGCCTTTTTATACAAAATAGCTTACATGCAACAAGAAAATGATCATTATGGCACCCATACCAGCGTCCAATGGTCTGCTGACGGAAAGGTTAACTGAAATTGCGTCTGATTACTCAACATAATGAAATGGCTGCTTACAGCATATTACGAGGATTTTGAAACTGATCCGTCGGGTTATACATATACAAACACGACTCAAATGTCAGGATACAGTGAATGAACAAGCAGTAGATCGTACGCGCATTATAAGTTCCTGTTCTTATAACGCGAAAAAGTCCATTATTTTCGTAAGAAAACCTTCAGTTGACCATATCCACGGTCAGATGAATAAAAGCCCATAGCTTAAAAGCATATTTGTCTAAGCGGCATTTTCATTGTTTCCTCCCACTTACGCTTACATATTCCAAGTGAGCTCTTCTCTTGCAGATTTCGGACAAAAATTGTTTATGCACTTCCCTTTGTCCTCGTGCGTGCTACACGTACCGTTCATCCCACTGGGGGCATACAGAAACCGTTTTACTAAACAGGCACACCCTTCGGAGTGAAGATTTAACTAGGTTTTAATGTGTCTCAATATGCAACCTTATAATGCTCATACCTTACTTTCCATTGTCAACCACGAGATGTAAGTTTGTTTACTTTTAAAAATTACCTGCTTGATTAACATTTGCACACGTTACTTTATGCTCACTCTTAGTTTAATTGAATTGTAGCTTTCAAATGGCCGATTTCTCACTTTCTGTCAATCACTCGGCTTCTGTCGGCTGGATTCATACTTCGCACACGCTATTTAAGCTTTATTTTAATCACAGCATGTCAAATTCGTCTGCTTACTAACCTTTTTATTTTTAAATAATTATCTGCTCGATTAATGTTTCACACAAGCTAGCTTCCATTTTGTTTTAATTACGGTGGTCACCCACATCAATTTATTAGCTTTGGTTTTATTTATGTAATATTTTACCGCTTGATGGTTTGCAGTTTAGGTACTATTGTAATGCCAAATTTATCAATTTCTAAGTTTGTGTATGTTTTCAATCATAATTATTTGCTTCTTTAATATTTTGCACACACTAGTTTAGGCCTAGCTCTCAGGCTGTAAAAGTTTTATGTACTCTTTACTTGTCAACCACAAGTTATAAGTTTGTTTACTTTTAAAAATTACCTGCTTCATTAACATTTACACATGTTACCTTATGCTTACTCTTAGTTTAATTTAATTGTAGCTTTCAAATGGCCGATTTCTCACTTTCTGTCAATCACTCAGCCTGTGTCGGCTGGATTCATACTTCGCACACGCTATTTAAGCTTTACTTTAATTACAGCATGTCAGATTCATCTGCTTACTAATCTTTTTATTTTTAAATAATTATGTGCTCGATTAATGTTTCGCACAAGCTAGTTTCGGTTTTGTTTTAATTAGGGTGGTCACACACATCAATTTATTAGCTTTGGTTTTATTTTTGTAATATTTTACCGCTTGATGGTTTGCTGTTTAGGTACTATTGTAATGCCAAATTTATCAATTTCTAAGTTTGTGTATTTTTTTCAATCATAATTATTTGCTTCTTTAATATTTTGCACACACTAGTTTAGGCCTAGCTCTCAAGTTGAAAAACTTTATGTACTCTTTACTTTCAAACGTACAGTTTGCAGTTACCCACAGATTTTAGGCTGTTTTTCTATCTAAATACAACAAAACACTGACAGTACATAGAAACCGTTAAATTTCAACGAAACGGTTTGAAAACCCTGGTCTAGAACATTTCCACAAATGACCCGATTAAATACATGATATTGCAATACCAAAGATGTGTGCTCCTTACGCCACTGATATTAGGTAAATACAGTTCCATAATGCATTTCATGAAGCATTTCTTGTTCAAGCAAAGAACGCTGTTGCCCTAACGAATCAAAATTTCCAACAGTTTACCTCACATTGGTCTGGTGTATGTAATTTAGATGTACACGGCTCCAAGTTCGTGACAGGGTGGGTAAAGGTAGGTTAGATATCAACTGGGCCCAGAATTAATGAACACACGATATTTTCCCTTCATACTGCGCACGTTATGAACATAAACGTAATATTTATATATATTTCTCTACTTACCAATTATTTCAGGTTCTTTCCTGTTCGTGAAACTTCCGAGACATTCCTTTCTATTCTGGCCGTATCATGTACAGGTCGCATTTTCTGTTGTCTCTACACGTAAACGTACGATATTACGTAATCCTCGCGTCTTCCTACATTAGAACAACACACAGATTCGTAAACACAACAGTACGTCATCAATACACCGCATAATCCTTTCTTCGCCGAAGTGAAGTCCCTTTGTTTCCAGCTTAACACTGCACATGACGCCATTTCGCAACCTCCTCTTGACGAGCGACACATGCCCGCGTAAGTCCTGTGGGCGAGTTCACTAACCTGCAACCTCAGCACGGCAGGTTACAAAAGCAAACAAGAGAGGGTGCATTTGATTTACTAGGGAAGATAACTCCAGTCTAGCAAAGAAGTTCCTGAAACACTGCAATTCTTGACAAGCTGATGGCCACTTTACTAAGTCAAGAAATTCACCGCATTTTGTTTTTATTCATTTATTGTTGTATCTAACGACGCAGCCAGTGTCTCAGACACAGCGCCGAAAGGTAAGATGATTCGAGGAAAACCAATTGAAAGTGATGTGGAATTTATTGCATAGCAATATTATGTTAACAATAAGCTACGTATAAAGAAGTTCATCACCAACAAATTGCACTAGTTCCTGAACATAAAAACATAGCTACATATTTCGGCTACTGTCCATAGTCATCTTCAGGGAGTATCAATACTTACAGACGTATACTGCCTTATTATACAGCTTTGTCACATGTAAATGTTAAAATATATAATTCCATTATGCTATTAAAACATCAGTGCATAGTGTTATATTAAAACTGTGTTAAAATTATTATAATACAAAACAGGTATTAAAATCTTCTGTATCCAAACATCTTGAAATGGTGAGATCTCTTCGACTTCAATCGAGTGGTAGATCCAAAATCGAGTTTAATCGAGAGGTAAATCCTATATGTTGACACTCTGTGTATACAACATGAACGATCATTCTGTACACAGGGTGTCAACACATGGGGTTAGAATCTCAAAATAAGCCGTCGAAAAAGGTGGTCGTGGCCTGTTTCAATTGAAATCATCATGCCGCTTTTCTGGTGAGACTGAGGAACACCACGATAAACCTCAGTCATTCCACCCAATTACAGATCAACTTTACCTGCGTATTTTTTCCCCTATTTACACTAAGGAACATATTTGGGTGCGAATTTCAAACAGTCCAATTTGCAATTACTTGCACCATAGTGATACGGAATTACTGAAATTATCAGTTCTCTGAGGAAATTGTAGTCGAGATTCGTGCTTGAAACAATTGCGTTTGCGTCAAATTAAACCTTATTTCTTCTTTTTCTTCTTATTGGTCTTCTTTGGCTTTTTCAGATTAACCCTTCCGGCGTGTTTAGTTTCGAAAAATAAACTGAATGCGCTCACTCTGTGATGATTCACGTGCCCTGGCCAGAGATGAAACCCCAACTTAAAGACCAAATATGTGATAATGCGCGGCGTGGTCATAATTACCGCACACCTCACGAGACAGCGATATATGAGTAGTGAGCGGTGGTTCAATGGTCACTGACAAGGAAAAGCCGAAGGAACCCGGGCAGAAACCTGCTCCACTGCCGCTTCACTCACAAAGACTCACACAGACTGTCGCATAGTCACCCAGCATTAAACCCAAGGCTTCGGAATGAGAAGCTGGCGTTTAATCGCCTCAGTTATGGCATGACCTCATTCTGAACCTCCGAATCAGTAAATATCTAGTACAACTCCCATTACAGCGCCTCGATAAGCAAATAAACAATTATGTAATTAATACAAGACCTAATTATGTTCAACACATATTTGCGAATTCAGTTATTCTTCTGGACTTGCAGTTCTTTCTTTCTTTCTTTCTTTCTTTCTTTCTTTCTTTCTTTCTTTGTCCTTCCCTCTTTTGCCTACTTGTTCACAGTAGGTGTTGAGGGATTTTGTGATATCATTTGATCACATTCAAGCACACGCCACAGTCGGTAGGACTCCTCTGGACGAGGGATCGGCCCACCGCAGAGACCTCTACCTGACAATACAAACACTGCACCAGACAAACATCCATGCCCCCGGTGGGATTCCAACCCACGCTACCAGCAAGCGCTCGGCCTCCGCGAGCTAGAACCAACACAGCCGTCAGGACAGACTCAGATAAGGAAGCATAAATGGGCTACTGTATAGCTTACAGCAGCGTCCACTACACTAAACCGGATCCGACTGGCGTGTTATCTCTTAACCTGAAATCCGACCGCGGGTTGCAACTAGTGCATCCTGCTCCCAACTCTTTGACTGCGTGCAGTCTGTGATGTGAAAATTACGTATGTACGCATCTGATGATGATTGGGAAGAACTTTTGCTGATGGATAGAGTAACCTTTGCTTGAAGGTCCCGAAAAGCAGAAGACGGTGGGTTCATCAGCTTTGGGAATCAAGAACTGAGGGAGAATATTTTAAACTGTGCAAGATATTGAGAGAATTTCCTGATAAGCTCAGGGAGTACTACAGAATGAACATACCAACTTCGGTTTGAGATTTCTGTTGTGAGAATTTTTGTCTCTTTGGTCCCAAAGAGGCGGCATATTTCTCACAACTTCTATCAGATAAGTTTTGTCTCCGAATCATGTGCTTACTGCAAAAGGTGTCTGGCCAGACTGTCGGCTTGAAACAAACTAGGTTTGTTCCGAGCCGACAGTCGGGAGTTGCTGGGAGAAAACACTCTCGGCGGATCGGGTTCAGTGTAAACGCTGCCATAAGCAATGCAGTAGCCCATTTTTGCTCAGAATTTGTTGGGAGATAACGTGCCAGGCGGATCGAGTTCAGTGCAACCGCTGCCTTAAGCAATACAGAGGCCGGTTTATGCTTCCTTATCTGGAGTCTGTCCAGACTGTTGTGTTGCGTCGGTTCTGGCTCCTATTTAGCCACGGCCTTAGACCGCGCGGCCACTGGGATCGGACTTGAAGTTGCCGTAAAATAAAGTTTTGCCAGTACTTTTATTTAATGGAGTTGGGTCCGTTGATCCCATACACAGGAAGACAGCGCAGAAAATGGCGGCCCTTTCCATTAGGCCTTTACAGGACAACGCAACACAGACAGACACACGCGTATATCACCGACTAGAACGAAACTCAAAACCGCTGTTCGTCACCGCATTCCTTGATCGGCTTATCTTGCATTAAATCCAAACATCTGCATAGTAATGATGAAAACTAATGGGTTACATTGTGCAACCAAGCTTCTAGCTCCTCACACACGCACATTACGGCGAATTCTAGTCGCCCTTCTAGCTACAGATTATGTAAGTCTTCATTGTGTAATCTCATCTTCCGTTGTCCGCGGCAAATAATAAAAGAAAATAACTACAAACTGGTTTAGTCTTTTCCTGAAACTCTTCCGTTATAACAGATACGCTGTATTTTCTGTGTTACGTAAAAGACACAACACTAGTAACGTTCTTAAACTGATCAAAACAGAGGCACGATCTGTATTTCCTTACCGAGTCCTTATTTAGTATGCTATTTTGTTGCGTTATGCAGACGTGCAATCATGCGGGCGCGTACCAATCGTCTGGAGAAAAGTGGAAGTCTGATCTAATATACTTTAGCTTGTGGCTAAATTAAATTCTAATTTCCTATCAAGGGAAAAACTGCTAAGTAGAAAAGAAATGTCAGTGTTGTTGAAAGCTACTCACCACTATGCCAAAACTGCTGCAGCAACTAAAGAATTATTGCCTAGGCAGTGAGAAGCAAACAGCGAAACCGATTACCGCTGCTTCAAATATCGAGTAAATGGCAGCGACAGTGAAGTTCAAGCAAGAGTGATAAAATTGTTGTTATCAATATACCGCACATCTGCACTGAGAAACCCCACTTCCACCTCATAAAAATATCGTTGTGAGTGCCAAGAAATGCAGTGCCATTTAAGGTTTTCCAGCTGCTCCACAACAATTTCGAAAGAAATAGACTATATATTTATTACAAATCTTGATAATGGCCAACTGAATCTCTATAAGTAAGCCTAAACAAATTATTCAATTAAACCTTGCGATTTAGGATAGCATGTGCTAGGTAGCAGAAATTGTAGCCGTATTATTGAATGGGAAATGCTCATGTAGGATGCTGTATTAAATATTTAATGTTTGTAATTTCGATTCTAATTTCCGAAAACTCCAAATCCTACAACTGTTACGAAGTTAAATCAGGTGGTGGTGTTTAAGGCAATGATTTATGTCTGTTCTCAGAACAGAAGGAAAGCGGTGAACATATTTTGTGGTCTTTATTTGGAATTGAATAGTAAGCTCTGTATGTTTACGTCACGCGATATACCGATAACGAGGCAATAAATGTCATTCACTCTTAGCACCCTGTGGGCGCTAACCGCTGCGTAATTTGCTGTACCCTACACGCTTTTGCTCGATATTTAGCTGTTCAGCATTTAAGCTGATATTAGTGCTGTGAGATAAACGATACCTGACTCTTGATGCTGATAAAGTACCTAATAAAGCTAGAACAGCCTAATAACGTGGCCAGTACACTGACTAGCCTACGGGCTTCACAACCGTAGGACCTTAGCTCAATTTCTGACAGGGACAAGACACATTCCTCTTCTAGCAAGTGTCCTCATTGGCTGAGACCCTGCGAGCATTATGTTCAACGGGTAAGGCAGTAAACGTACTGGAGCGTGAGTCTAGCCGCTCACCTTTACCTAGCGTCAAGCTTAAAATGGGTGGAGCTATACCACCATTCCCATATATGACTTCAAGACGTACACAGACGCAACTGACTCCTTCGCTGAAACCAGAAAAAAATCCCTACATTTACCACATTCATATCTGTCTCGAGCTGTTACCCTTCCCCCTCCATCTTTCTTTCCTACCCCTCCAGTGATCTAGCTTTCTTTCATGTAAATATAACCCCACGGCAATCTTCACTAGTGCAAACGCTTTGGGCTGGTCTTCGTAGCCCACGTGGGCTGGAGGGAAATATGGTAGAGACCTAGTATAGGAAGATTTGGCCGCAGTCACTTGCGCCATTCCGTAGGACTTCTTTCCTTGGTCTTAATTATAAAAAGACTTTGTCTTGACATTATAACAGACTCAAATATATTTACAGCGTGGATATCAGCAGTACTAGAGGATTATAAATATCTTGCAAAATAAAATTACTTGACCACTGTCAGCTTAAAAATTCTGCTGCATGCAATGAATTAATATCATATTGCTTTATTTACGCAGACAATGTTAATGTAGTGGCAAAATCTAGACTTGTGTTTGGTAAGCACCTACCTAGAATCTCGGTCAGATAAAATGCTATTATTACTGATACTTGTCATTGTTTTCCTCAATCACTTCATTAGAATAAGTGAATGTTATCAAATTCTTTTTTGTCTGTGGCGCTACAGCTAAACTTGGGCCTGGGTTGCCTCATTGTTGTGGTTCTTACATCACATACAATTAGACACACATAACAGGTAGGACTCCTCTGAATGAGTGATCAGCTCGTCTCAGAAGTCGCTACCTACACAGCACACAACAAACACAAGAGATGAACCTTCACGCCTTCGGAGGGATTCGAACACGCTATCACAGCAATCAAGTGGTTTCAGAATTACGCCTTAGACTGCACGGCCAACGGGATCGCCTACCAAGTCCTCACCTTCACAAAATCCATTATCATTTTCCGTTCCAGGCGTAGTACACAGCAGGCAGGCTTCTACAGCAGTGCTCAGTAGGTGGTCTGTCATAACTTGGCCCCTGATACCGGGTATCCACACTGATTTTCATCGTGGTTTTCTTCGGTTTCTGTAAACTCCAGGATAATAACTCCATTATGCCACGATAGCATCCTGTCATATACTTTCAGACCCATAATTCCAGAGCCATCGTAACATTCCAGTCGTCATATAGTATATATAAGAGACAATGTCGTAAAGTAAAACTCAGAATATCCTCTGAAATGAAAGAGCATTATTACATACATTAAGGGTGGACAATCTCACTACAACGAAACTATTGGTGTAAAAATGTACAATTTATTGATTTATTTGAAGCACCTTCAAAACGACACCCTTTAAAATTGTTCGGCTTAAGACAAGGCTGGTGAAATTTTTAGAGCGCGTCCCCAAATTACGGATATTTTTCAGAGAAATTCTTTAGCATGTGGAAACCTGAGTTTACTAGCACCATATTTCCGATTATTCCAGTTACGTCTTAGTGCCCCTCACACTTTGGGGCCCCGGGCAGCTGCCTGGCTTGCCCGTCCCTTAGTCCAGCCCTGGCAATGATGGTATATAACTAATTACCATTACGGCAATAAACCCTCGGTTTCCATAAATTTCTTGACTAGATAAGGGCTGTCTGGCTCTTCTAGGGGAACTCCGATTTAGAGAGATAATTAGTATACGGACGACGTCGGACCCTTTAATTTAAATGTTCTCCTCCTCACTAGTAAGCTTGAAAGTGGATATTTAAGTTTGCTATGCTAGGATAACACAGACTGAGTGTAATGTACGATACTCGTGACGTACACACTGCCGTCTGGGTGAGGCTAGGTTGTATAATGACGTCCTTTTAACAAGGAACGTTAACAAGATTCTCCCTTCGTGTTCAATGTTGCTGTTGAGATGGCGGTTACATAAGAAGCTTGTGTAGTACTTTGAAGTGGGTTTCTCTGTCTGCTCTTATAAGGCTACCGCCCTTACGTAGAATGGTATTACGGATTAAACAGAGTCAGGAGTTAGTTAATGCTGTACCATACGCATCCCCTACAGACGCTGCTACCAACCTTTCATATTTATACTTGATCACTGGTTTATTAACTTCTGCTGTTTCGGGGACGACCACACACTTCAAAACATACTGTTACTAGTATAAACCCTTTTTAAACTCTAACAAGAATTTGTCAAGATTAGACTATATTAATAAAATGGCTCCTGTGAATGTGTAACTTTCTTTGTTTCCAACGAAAAATTTCCTTGGAAATGCGTCGTCTTATTTCGTACTGTTCTGAGCAATATAAACGCACTTAGGTCTTCATGTAAAGTGCCCGATAATTTTGTCCACTTGTAACCGAACTTGGAATTCCGCTACAAGTTGCCGTAAAATGTCCCCAGTACCATATTTCACGACAATCCGTCCAGTGGGATCCGCGCTGATACACGCGGACAGACCGACATACAGAAACACAGACGGACCGACAGACATGACGAAGCTAATGTTATTTATGCTAACGCGCCTAAAAATGCTCCATATTCCCCACATTGTGAGTACATGTCTGTCGCCTTCTCTTCCTGTTTACAACTGCTACCAATTACGCCATCGCATACTACCTGCGCCTACATAACAGTAGAGTTCCAAGCGTTTCTGCAATTTCTGGTCCCATTCGTAACTGCTACTAGCTATCTCTATTTGCTACCGAACACGTGTAAGGATTAAACGGAAATCTTTAAAGTTTTATATTTATATAAGTTAACTAAAAGTGACAGAATCACCCATTAACTTCCATCACACTAAACAGAAGAATTTATACTTTATTACCATTGACTGTATGGGATTATGTTACATTTACGCTTCCAAAAACCTTTTTATGCAGTAGGTTTATTGATTTTCCTTCGGGCCCTCAGAATATCTTCCCTACAGCAGTTTGTGCCCCCTACCAGCCTTGGTACTGTATTCGCCCTCAGTATACGTACATATATATACATACATATATATATTGTAGTTGCCCAAGTCGAAGCCAGGGTTTATAAACTTTAATATTCGTCACAAGTGTACAGAATCAATATACAGTTGCTTGAATCGAAACCGCGACCTTATAAATTTACCTCACTTACTCATCACAGATTTACAAATTAGACATAAAATTACTTGCTTTCCAAGTTAATTTTGTAGCAAAATAAATTTTAGGGAGGCGAAAGGAAAATGATTAGCTGACCATCTTGAAGCGTACAGCAAACCCCCATATAGCGCCGCTTATTCACTGCCATTTTCGGCAGTATATCGAGGGTGGTGGCAAATCGAAGTACTAGACAATAGGGAAGGGCTGTCCACACACTTTGGTGGGCGCCAAGTAAGGATGGTGCTGCATGAAGGGGGGGGGGGCTATATCGGCTTGAGCAGAAATCCTCTGTCCGCAATCCGTGATGTAACGAATTCTTTTATATAACAATTACATACATTACAAAATAGCAATTGCTTCAAGTGACTATGTATCTGCCCTGTATAAATCGAGCTATATTTCTATGTAGATTAATCTATTAGCTGGACAACGAGAGAATCGGAGATCGATTTGCGACGAATATTTTCTTTTCGCCCTTATTTCCACACCATTTCTGGGGCCCTCCTAGCCTCTGCCCAGTGGTTACCGTGGGACTTTCTCTGAAGGTAAAGCAATAGTGTCACGCGATTAAACAGTCGCCTCAAACTAGTGCCAGATTTTAAGAATGGAGCTATTTGTAGCCTCACCTCAGTCCCCTATACGTAATTCCTGACCTTCTTAATTAATGAAGCACTTTAACCTGGCGTTAGCAGTCGCATCCAAATAAACTTACTTGTGACTCCAAAAATAGACATGATTTGAATTAAGCATGCGACACATTTATGTTAGCCTTCTTCATAAACTGGCCAGTCCTTCCCACGTACTATCACAAATTTTGACAGACTTTTAAAACGTCATCCTGTGAGTACGAGAGTTTTGTTCATGCGCCTGGTGAGAAAGGCAACTTCTCCGGCACTTGCGTAGAGCCGTGCTGCCGACTTACAGGCAAATTTGTTTTGTACGGCCACTCTGTCAACAGACACATGCACATGCACACCGCCCTTCAACCATGTTTTAGACGTATCATGTAATTATTACTGACAGGCTTCGTGAAGAAAATTAGGAAAATTTATTTGTGAATTACAATTACGACGGTAATTTTTTTTCTACCTCTTCTGGTAACAGCAAAATTTCAAAGATAAAAGTTGTGTTACGTCATACATTTCCTCCACTAATAATCTCTAAGAATAAACATAACTGAATTGAAAGGGGAAATGAAAATTATTTTCTTTCCACGAAATAAATGTCAATGTGATTAAGCAAATTCAAATAACTGCTTCTAATAACATGTAGGCGGCCTGGGACTCACACAACCAGAAGTACACTATAGGTCGTACAATACGGCACGTACATACTACTGGCCACGTAGGCATATCATTCCCTCTGTTTGAGGGACATGACTTTATAGCTCCATGATTAATCTCAGTATGGAGAGATGCAGTGTCTTAACAAATCATACTCGTAACTTAGTAGCCTGTTAGATGTTAATGCCGGGTAACCCATCTTCTTTAAAGGTCAATAGCCCAGTTTCGACCACAAATTGAATTTGCAGGCCAATTTCATTACAATAATAAACAGTGTTTATTTTTTTAGCGTTTGCAGACCACGGTTTCTGGAAAACATGAGGATATGAATTTTTTTCGAGGCAGAGATCTAAGACAGTAACGCTAGCAAACTCTAGGCAGGGCGATTACAGTTATGCGGTGTCAGGGCGAATGAATTCATAAATCAATAAATGACTGATGGCGTCTTTTCTTTAAGGAAATAAAAGAAGTTAATAGAAGTCATGTACACTGTTCTGCAGCCAAGAACAGTAAATGTTACGCTGGTAAAGATCAGTACTTCGTTTTACTTGTACGAATATATCACAATTACTCTCGCCAAAATTCATTGACCTCATAACATGCAATTGTTTCTTTTCGTCTTTTCGTTCTCTCGTTAGGCCGTCAGGAGTTATATGTATATATACGCTCACAAAATGAATTAACAGTTTATAGGCAAACTTTTTACCATCCATATGTTACATCGCCCGCACCACTTCGTGGAACTGATGAAACTGAGTATGAGAAGTTTACCAAAACGTTGTCGGAGAAATTTCATTTGGTTAAAATTTTCCTTATGTTCCACGCTGCCTTTACTTCAACGGCGTATAAATATTCCTGTTGATCTGTGCTATACTTAACGGTTACACGACAGTGTTGTAACTTAAATCTTCCAGTAACAAAGAGTCACCTTCAGGCTAAAATACTTTAAAAACACACAAGAAGGTAAGCATACAATTAATGCAATTGTATATAAACTTTTTATACAATTACTGCAATTGTATACAAACTTTCTTGTGTTTTTTAAAGTACGTTAGCCTGGAAATGAGCCTATGTGGTTGAAACATGTTACGGAAATAAATGCCAGAAACAATGTTGTTGTGTTGACTGCTACTTATTCTTCTCGTAATGAATAAATTGAACAGAACGTGTCACACAGCCGTCATACCGCAATTTATGGCATTATTTCAGCGTCTGCTTAAGGATACTGAGAAAAAGCACAAAACCCCTCAGTCAGGAGTCGATGCCCCAGTCGAGACTCAAACCAGGCACCTCCCGAATACACAGCAGAAGGTCCAAAGCTGGAATGAACTTCCCGCGTTACTTGCCGCAAAATAAGTCCGTATTTTAAAAACCTTTTTAAAATTATATTCCAGTGTATGAATATTTTCTGTACATTCCAGGCGCGTTTTCCAGTCTTGTTGCTCCCCAAATTACCAGTTGTCATGAAATGCACTTCATTACATTCTACAAAAATAATTGGCTTTACCAAGTAACTGTTTTCACAAATATGGTTTTCTGGAATTTGACGCCCTGACGTTTTTAGCCAGGCTCGAACGTTGCAGACAAACCTGCTCCCTTCCCCTTCAGTCACGTAAATTTATTAACAGGCTTACGGTAGGCCTATAATGTAAACACTGACGTTCAAGCTGGGCTCTTGAACTTCCTACCAATATGACAATCGTAATTACCATCTCGTTAACATAGCACAAAAACGAAACGCATATGACAGGCCAGCGCACAAAGAAAGCTTATCATGCGACACTTCAAGCTTCCGACGCGGTGCACTTGTGATCTTCGCTCGTCTGGGATGTTACGCAACGTACGTTGGTAACTAGTTACCGACGCTTTGGGGCAACATATCGGTCCCATCTTCAAAGTCAAGCAGTCTTCTTGACCCTTCAAGACGGGACGGAAGTTGTCCCAAAACGTCTGTAACCAACTACCAACCTGCGCTGCGTAATATTCCACAACAGCGAAGACCTCAAACCAAACCACTCGTCATAGAAACAGAGGGTATCTGTCAGCTGTCAGAATAATGGTCCTCTGACACACTGCATTACCAAATTTAAAAAATTAAAAATTCATAACCAGACATGCCTGACTATACATAGCTGTGCTTATCGATTGCGTGTCTAAATGGCGAATCCAGTAGAGACGCCCATGTCACACTGCTTCTATGCTTAAGTTCATTAGTTAAAGAAAACCGACACTGAACACGTCTGAATTTTCCCAGTGGCAAGTGAGCCTACTGGAATCAGATATAACGAACATAGAGTAAATATGTCATCAACTTGTGTGGCTAAAATCCTCAGAAAAATACTCAACAAAACAATGTGGAAGCAACTCTGGAACAAGAAAGATGCACCAACTCCGCATCAGCCCATATAAAATTCAGGACTTGCTAAGAACTTTAAAAAATCTGCACTCATGAACAAAAATTACTTCAAGCAAATTTCAGAAAGTGGCTATGCATTACACGGATCATGTGTTCAGACACATTAGCACAAAATGGTTATAAAACTGTAAACCATAACACAGTTTTCTGTCAAGTGCTAAATTGTGGCACACTAACCAACCCAGGACAGTCAAAAGAACTTCCTGATTGATCTACTTTACATCAAAGTGTACATCCATTTGTATTTACACCTCACACCTCCCAGTACTAACTCATGGCACCCATATCTATGAACATCTGCAAGGAAAAAACTCTCAGCCCTACCAAGACCCATAAAATGGCCTAAGCTACACACCTATTCAATACAACACAAATCCTTTACATAGAATGTAGGGGTTAGTTGTTTTTATCAGATAAGATAATGAGGTCCAAGATTTTACCCAAATACTCGTACATGAAGGTGGCATTGTGATATACTTGCTAACAGGATCTATAATTTTAGGTGTGTTAAGTAACAATGCTGAAATGGTTAAGATAATGTAGCATTAGGGACAGATAAATGAGTATGGAGAATGGCACAGACAGGAGAAAACTGAAGTACTCCGAGGAAATCCTGCCCCAGTGCCACCCTGTCCACCAAAAATCCCACATGGACTGGCCTGGGATCGAAATCATGCCTACACAGTGACAGGCCAGTGAGTGACTGTCTATGCCATATCATGGCCTGGACTTGTATTTAAAAGAATATTTACAATAGACAGCCAGTCATTACAGAAAAGCAGGTAACTGATACATCAGTTTTCCTAGCCACTGGGAGAAGTTACAAACATCTTTCTTACATTCAGCTGTGTTGTATCTTTGCAAATGCTTGAGAAATTATACCATGAGCATGCTGACAAATATAACAAGTCTTGAAAGAGACCTATGTGAAGGTAAATTATTATATTTATTCCTATCAGATGCTGCAAATTAAATAACATATGAACACTCTTCAAAAAACCCTTCCCAGAACCTTTGTCACTGAATGACATCTTCAATGACATATCAAGTAATGGTGGATGTTGTGTACTAGATAAATGCATACAAAAACAAGTACCAGTGAACATCTCTGCATCTGCATCACACTACGTCTGGTACCTTTGGTTCACTTCATGGCTTTTTGGCAATTTCTGAAGGACTGTCTGCCTGAGTGACTGTTGGACCACACTACACAAACCCTCACAAGTACAGACTATTCACTACAACTCATGTCTACAGGCAAATTCACATATGTAGTGTTTGCCATACACATTCCCCCACTTTTAGGTGTGTTTGCAAAACTGCAAACAGTGACTATGTCTGTCTGTCTGTCTGCATGGAATAACTCGGCTTCCACTGGAAAGATTTGAAATTTGATATTTGAGCATTTTTCAAAAACCTGTTGACAAAATTTAAGTTTGTTAAAACATGACAAGAGTAAATGTTACTTTATACAAAGACTATATATGTTTATGATGGTATCTCGCTGAATTCTTCTCAGAATGGAAAATTTTCCAGACAAACATTGCAGAGAAAATCGAAACACACATTTTACATTCAATAACTTGTTTTCCAAAAATCATGCAATTTATGAGACAATGTGGAACAATACGGTAGAACTGGGCAGGCCACACATGAAAATATAATATGGTGCATGCACTTTGCATGCTGGATAACTAAGACGACAAACACACTCACAATATGTAATACATATTGCTTTTCCACATCAACAAGTGTTATGCAAATGTGCCTCAAAGTTACTTTATATGTACATTGGCAGCCTTATCATTCGTCCACAGAAGACTACTATAGTGACACATGTAGCTGGACAAGTGTTGCATTTTTCCATTAATAATGGTGTTACCTGAAATGTAACATAAGACCACCAGCCATACTGTAATGGAAGACTTAACATTCCATACTCCTGGATGATAAATGTTAAAAACATATCTCAATATTGTCTTTCCATCTATGAATAGGTGCTCCAAGTAGTCCTTTCCATTCAGTTTCACCTGCTACAATTCTGTGTACATTTCTGATCACGCCCATCCAGGGCTCAATAAATATAAATTCAATCTACTAGCCACATAACAAAATGCCAACCAGTCACAACTTCACGGTACACTTCATATAAGTATTTTTAAAACCACTACTAGTCCCTCTATCTCGTGAATGGTGATTGAATTTCTGAAAACCTTGGTGTGGGCAAGGAACACTAAGCAATAACTTTACATACTGAATGATGATCATCTGCATCACATTAGGAGTACTTCCACTTAATCAGAATATCATATTACTACTGGGATTAATTTTGCATGCAACCTTTCCTTTACAATACCCCTTATCTCAGACCTTCATACCCTCATTTTAAAACACGACAGGCAATGCACGTATAAATGTAATATCACGGCATGTTCATGTAACAATTGTTGCCATGGAACACAAGCAAGCACACCGAGTGGGTGTCTGTAGCCTTAGTTACCTAGCATGCACAGTGCATGCACCGTATAATATTGTCATCTGTGCCCTGTCTGGCTCTACCATACTTTTCCACATTCTTTCATACACAGAACAATTTTCGGGGAGAGGCTATTAAACATAAAATGTGTGTTTTGATTTTCTACACAAATTCTGTCCAGAGCATTTCTCATTCTAAGAAAAACTGAGCAAGATAATGTCACAGATGTGCACAGGTCTTCATGCAAAGTAACCATTATTCTTGTCAGATTTTAAAAAACATGAATTTCCTCAACAGATTTTCTAAAACCATGTAAATACTGAATTTCATGAAAATCCATCCAGTGGAAGCAGAGTTGTTCCACATAGGCAGACAGATGGACAGAGAAATAGACATGATGAAGCATAGAGCCTGATGTCACATGTTGAAGCTAATAGCCACTTTTTGCAATTTTGTCGGCGCGCCTCAAATGTAGCTTCTTTGTTCAACTAGCTCACTTCAAAATAACAGAATGTAAATGCAAAACAAAACCATATTTTAATGCATGCACAGAAAGTTTAGCAGTTTGTACAACATAAAACACGTATGTGCAAAGCACATTCTCAATTTTATTCCATGAATACTGTGTTAGTAATTCCCATAAGCTTGTTTTCTTAATTTCATCACATGTATTTCAATATTTGATATATCACTACCTCAAGAAGCAGAAACAACAGGAAAATATCTCATGCAACATAAAATATTTGTCTTTATCTACAATTGTCTTAAGTTCAGATGTGAAGTTATCAATATAACGTACAGATGTGCCTTGCTTAATGCTCTACCACTGTGAATCAACGTAACACAGTGCAAAATACTGAGTTTTTTACTCTATAATTTCTTACTCACAGTGCCGATGCAGCACATAAGTGTAATGTAACTGGTGAAACAGTGTGTGCATAATGCACTGTTATCTTGTGTGTGGCGAAGGACCTAACAAGCCAAATAGACTTTGTTTGGGATGACAAAAAAAAGCCCAGCTTCTTGCTATACCAACCAAGGAAACTTTTGCACCAAGTAGGGATGTTTAGTTGTTTCACACATATCAAATCTGCATAACCTATGAATCCAATAAGGAGATAGAGGAGGTTCAAAATTACTGCAATTCCATGAAGTTGTGAAAAGTAGGTGTCTTCAGCAAATGTAAGCTTTAAGATGAAACAGGGCTCTCAGGAGGTGGATGTCATACTGAGCACTATTTCTTTTGTAGAAGGAGGGGAAGGGGGGTATGAATTTCCTCAGGATTCAAAGCTGCTGCAGATTGAATAACTCACCTTCTGCACAGGAACAATTCCAGGGACTAAAGCCCCTTTGTGGTCATGGCTCCGCAATGCTTCATGCTATATATGCACACAGCAAGGCAAATTTACCCATTGTGTGGTGTACCAACTGCAGAGTCTATGTAACACACGATTTATTTACAGTTTGGTTTAGGTCATATTTTTTCCCAGCAGTTAAAAATGTATCTTGAGGACATTGGCATTGAAAGTCATGCTCTGCTGCTACTCAAAAAGCACATCTGGCCACCCATTCATCCAGGAAACTTGGCACACATTATCTTCCCAAATGAAACAGTACTTCTTTGACCAAACACCACATCTCTCATGTAGCTCATAGCATCACATGGTGCTCAGTAAACTGGCCAAAAGGTCAACACCATTCCCTATGGACCAATATACATACAATTCACAGCTACAGTGAAACACCCTTCCTGCTGAAGTAACACCATGCTGCTGCCAAGGGACATAAGAATGGCACAAAGTCAACAGGACCTTTGGAACTGTTCTGATATTCTTTAGGAAGTCACACAATTCTATACACACCCACGTACATGTATCTAACTGTACCAAGGAGCACACATTTCCTGCCGCAGTTACAGTATGCCGCCAACATCAAGATGGCATGAAGTCAACAGAGGTTTTGGAATTGTTCTAATACCCTTTAAGAAGCCACATAACAGCAATTCAAAAACCCTTCAGTTAGCACCAACACAACAGGGATGCTGTGGTAGTGCACAATTTTCTACATTTTTACAACTAATAACACCATGTTTATATCCAATATTAAAGAGTGCTAGACATTATAAGCAGTAAATCATGATAAACTGCAGGAATACAAAATGTTATGCATCTAATGGTTGCTACCAGAAATCTATCATTGTAATACAAACTATATACATCTTTCACTGTTTCGTATCTTACTCTGGAATGTCCCTGATCCACATTCAAACACCACAAGCTACGGGCAATATTCTGATTTAATGATACAAAAGTTTCGCTGCTTTTTCAACTGGTGATAACATTAAACACTAACACACGTGTAACAAACAAATTAGTTGATTCAAAATATTGCTATCAACAGCTTCAGGTGCAACTCTGTGTGTACACATTTCTGTATGCTTCTAAACTGTAGAATATGTGCAACTGGCCAGGAGCAGCAATCCACCTGTATAATTAAAAAAAAAAAATATATATATATATATATATATATATAATCGCAGAAATCATATATGACACAATTATTAACATATTCCACAACACAGGCAAAGCCACCAACAAAATATTAATGCAGCAGAGAATTCAATAAATAATTTCACTGCCACTGAAACACTTAAACCATTGTCCCTTGTAATCAATAACATCAGTCAAGCCACTGCAGTCTAGTTACATGCAACAGGCAGTACCAGTTTAACACATAGTCTTCTTCAAACTTACTGTAAGATGTTACTTACGGTTGTTTACCACGCCACAGTGATGAACAGCAAGTCTCACTGCAATATCATACCACTACTTTCTTGCTAAGGCCAAGCCTAGGCCAACTAATCCACCAATAGCCAATACAACACCACCTGCCATAGCCATTCCAATAAGACCCTCTGAAATTATAATAAATATATAAATGTCAATACAGGCTCACATTTACAGGTAATGTGACAGTCCACATTTTAAAAGAAATTAACCACTGGCTTCAGGTTTATGAAAAAGCTCTGTACAATGCATGGAGAGAGAGAAAGAATTTGCTGGATTAATTACTCTGTATTTTCAGTTGCTACATAATTTTGGCTTTTCCTCACATACTTCACTTTTGGTTGTATCCCACAATGCCTCAACAATACACACTGACAAATGCCAGTATACATAGTGCATTCTAGTGGCTGAAAAATACTTTTTCCCCATAAATAATCCAGCCCCTATGTATTCTTTCACCTAAAAGCCTCAAATTCAATGGGCTAAACAAAGGAAAATATCAATTTCTACATAAGCACAAACCTTTTTCCATCTTTTTCCTGATCAGTGTTTCCAACTTTTGGACTTGCTGATTTCCTGGTTCAATTTGCAAAAATGTTCTGACATAATGCAAGGCTGTGGAATATTCCTGCAATAACATGAATCACCAAATCAAATTATCTTACAAGTATAGCAACAGAACACACAAAATTCAAAAATCTCAAAACAGAATTCACACTTTCAAACATAAGTACACCCACCTTTATTCTAGCATTTCCTATTGCCAAGTAATACAGATCGTCCCGTCTCCCTTCTTCATTTCCATTCTGGTAAAGCTCTTCAAGAAAAATAATCCCCTTCCTGATATCTGCTGAAAACTTACTTCGGACTAAACACCAAGCATACTCAAACTGTGCTTTCTGTGTCACTGTTCCTTTCTTCAGCTGCTCATTGTAAACTTGCTCATATTTCTGAAATTCCAAACTGATTGTATGAATATAACACCTGACAAACTTAAAAATGATTAAATAAATTAACTATGTTACATAGTGACAAACTTTGTATTTATACACATCACTCCTAGTGAAATCTGTGAGTCTACAAACTAGGATATGTAGCTAAAATCAGAAACACAAGGACTGTGTATAGAACTGTGAAAGGAAAACCCCTTGGAAAATGGTCACATTGAAGACCAAGGGATGAGAGGGTACCATTAAGATACAACTGAAAGCAGCAGACTCCTTGAATAGAAAGTGGATACAGCTACCTCCAAATCATATCCAATGGATGGCTTCCTTATTAATGATACTGAGCCTTTGGGCCATGTTAAGTGGGTCCCTGTCACCACGGCATGGCGCGTCCTCGGGTTGCGGATGGAGGAACGGCCTCCAGGTATCGAGGGTAGCTGCGAATACATTGAATAAGCAGTCGCGGACAGCCGACAAGGGGTGGTCCTCCAGCTTGGGGGTTGGGCGAGGTGCTAACAACTCCTCACCGTAAAAAATTATGATGTTACGAAACAGCCTACAAAGCCTTGGACCTGGACCGATTCTTTGGTACGACCCCAGCTACGGAAAAAGGATATGAGTTTTGGAACATGGAATGTGAGGAGCATGTATAGGTCAGGGTCACTTATGACAGTGGCCAGGGAATTAGCTAAGTACAAGTTAGATTTAGTGGGTGTACAGGAGGTTAGGTGGGACAAAGAAGGGACTGTAAGAGCCGGGGAGTATACTTTTTTCTATGGCAAAGGGCAGGAAAATCATCAATTGGGAACAGGTTTTTTTGTGCACCAGAGAATGGTATCAGCAATCAAGAGAGTGGAGTTTGTTAGTGCTAGGATGTCATACATAGTGCTGAGAGGCCGCTGGTGTAATATCATTGTTCTGAATGCGCATGCACCAACGGAAGAGAAGGGTGATGATTCAAAGGACAGCTTCTATGAGGAATTAGAAGGGGTTTTTGATCATTTTCCTAAGTACCATATGAAAATTCTGTTAGGAGATTTTAATGCAAAAGTGGGGAGAGAGGATATTTTCAAACCGACTATTGGGAATGAGAGTTTACATCAGGATAGCAACGATAATGGTGTTAGAGTAGTAAACTTTGCCACATCAAAGAATCTAGTTGTTAAGAGCACTATGTTTCCGCACCGAAATATTCATAAATACACCTGGACCTCTCCTGATGGGAAGACTCACAATCAGATCGATCACATATTGATAGATAGGAGACGGCATTCCAGTATACTCGATGTGCGATCTTTCAGGGGAGCTGACTGTGATACTGATCACTATCTGGTGGTTGCGAAAGTTAGGGAAAGACTGGCAGTAAGTAAACAAGCAGCACAGAAGTTTGATGTAGAGAGATTTAATCTCAAGAAGCTAAGTGAACTAGAGGCTAGGAAACAGTATCAGCTTAAGATCTCAAACAGGTTTGCAGCTCTGGAAAACTTAAATGTTAGTGAGGACATGAATAGGGCTTGGGAAAACATTAAAGAGAATATCAAAATCTCGGCTCAAGAGAGTCTAGGTCTACACGAACGGAAGCAGCATAAACCATGGTTTGATGCAGAATGTGCAGAATTTTTAGATAAAAGGAAGCAGGCTAAAATTCAGTGGTTACAGAATCCAAACCAAAATAATGGAGATAATCTGCACAACGTAAGACGTGAAGCTAGTAGACATTTCAGGCACAAAAAGAAGGAATATCTGAAAGCTAAAATTAATGAAATTGAAACAAACAGTAAGAAGAAGAATATAAGAGACTTGTATAGGGGTATCAATGAGTTTAAGAGGGGGTACCAGCCTAGAAGTAATGTAGTAAAGGATGAGACGGGTGACCTGGTTGCAGACTCCCACAGTATTTTGACTAGGTGGAGGAATCATTTCTCCCAGCTGTTGAATATACACGGGGTTAACGATGTTAGGCAGATTGAAGTACACACAGCAGAGCCACTAGTGCCTGAGCCCAGTGCCTTTGAGGTTGAGATGGCTATTGGAAAACTAAAAAGCCACAAATCACCAGGTATTGATCAGATTCCAGCAGAATTGATTAAAGCAGGGGGTAGGATTATTCGGTCTGAAATCCATAAACTTATTATTTCTATTTGGAATAAGGAGGAATTGCCTGAGGAATGGAAGGAGTCGGTCATTGTGCCTATTTATAAGAAGGGTGATAAGACAGATTGCAATAACTATCGAGGCATATCACTTTTGTCGACTACATACAAAATTCTATCCAACATCCTTTTGTCAAGGTTAACTCCATATGCAGAGGAAATTATTGGGGATCATCAGTGTGGATTTCGACGTAACAGGTCAACCACTGATCATATATTCAGCATTCGTCAAATACTTGAGAAAAAATGGCAATACAATGAGGCAGTGCATCAGCTATTTATAGACTTCAAGAAAGCCTATGATTCAGTTAGGAGGGAGGTCTTGTATAATATTCTCATTGAGTTCGGTATCCCCATGAAACTAGTAAGGTTAATAAAAATGTGCCTAAGTGAAACATATAGCAGAGTTCGGGTAGGCAAACATCTGTCTGACACGTTTCCTATTAAGAATGGCTTGAAACAAGGAGATGCTCTGTCGCCATTGCTTTTCAACTTTGCTTTAGTATATGCCATTAGGAGGGTTCAGGCAAACCAGGAGGGCTTGAAATTGAATGGTACACATCAGCTTCTGGTTTATGCTGATGATGTTAATATATTGGGCGGAAGCGTACATAGCATAAAGAAAATGCAGAAGATTTAATTATTGCTAGTAAGGAGATTGGTCTAGAAGTAAATGCTGAGAAAACTAAGTACATGGTCATGTCTCGAAATCAGAATGCAGGACACAATCGCAACATAAATATAGATAATAAATCCTTTGAAAGGGTGGAAGAATTCAAATATTTGGGAGCAACCCTAACGAATCGAAACTCCATTCATGAAGAAATTAAGAGCAGATTGAAGTCGGGGAACGCTTGCTATCATTCGGTGCAGAATCTTTTGTCTTCCAGGTTGCTATCCAAAAACACAAAGATTAGGGTATACAGAACTATAATTTTACCTGTTGTTCTGTATGGATGTGAAACTTGGTCTCTCACACTGAGGGAGGAACAAAGACTGAGGGTGTTCGAGAATAGGGTGCTGAGGAGGATATTTGGGCCTAAGAGGGACGAGGCGACAGGGGAGTGGAGAAGACTACATAACGAGGAACTTAATGACCTGTACTCATCACCACATATTATTCGGGTAATCAAATCGAGAAGACTGAGATGGGCGGGGCATGTGGCACGTATGGGGGAGGAGAGAGGTGCATACCGGATTTTGGTGGGGAGACCCGAGGGAAGGCGACCACTTGGGAGACCCAGGCGTAGATGGGAGGATAATATTAAGATGGATATTCGGGAAGTGGGATGGGAGGACATGAACTGGATTGAGCTGGCTCAGGATAGGGACAGGTGGCGGGCTCTTGTGAATGCGGTAATGAACCTTCGGGTTCCATAAAATGCGGGGAATTTCTTGACTAGCTGAGAAACTGTTAGCTTCTCAAGAAGGCCTCTGCTCCATGGAGTTAGTTAGTTAGTTAGTTAGTTAGAGCCTTTGGGATCTGACACAGGGAAATAAGTCAACAGAAGACTGCAAGAAATACAGACCGGACTCAAGAAGAGGCACCACTGACATACAATGGCAATTTTGTTGTACTTAAAAAACAATTATTTTATCAATGTCTGACTGCAAGCTACAACTAGGTCTTACATACAAATTTTACATAATTTTAAATGAAGCCTTTAAATGAAAAGCAGCCAGCTTGCAGAAGAAGTTGTACATATTCACATCATTCTGCATTTATACACTACTGTGTACCAGTAATTTAAACGTGTATAATTTGAAGAATAAATAAAAACTACTACCAATTCTTACACTTACAACAGTTCTTATTCTTCAAGAATGTTTGCAATACATCACTATTTAAATCATTTATTAATGACCATCAAATATAATGTTGTTTCAGTAAAATATTTAATACTCAGGATATTTCAAACATGCACATGTATGTTAGAAGATTATAAAGTTGGCTGTGCATGTAGCAAGGATGTCTGACATCAAAACCCCAGAAACAAAGTCTGCAAGCAAGTCTCAAAGTAAGAAGGCCTGCTCGAAAGCTGAGGAATAGATGGGGAGACAAAGCGTGGAAAGATGCCACCAAATTTCTCAACCCCCCCCAAAAAAAAAAAGTGCAGTGACAAGATATGGAGCAATTGGACAAAGAAAAGAAGGGTGGCCTTGGCCAGGAAATAGGCCAAAGAACCACAGGGAGTCACAAGAAGATATTTCAAACACTTCTTACTCATAAGCAAGGGCACTTCTCCAGTTAAAAAATAACCTACTGAATTACAGGTCAATACAGTACTGCTATTTACCTTATTGATAGGTTAAAATTGCTATTACATATTCAAGTACACACATAATGTCATCCTCATTGCTCTTAATTTTACATTTAAAATTTATGTTACCAATAAACTATATTTATATGTTACACATACTATGCTATTCAGTTTCTTATTGTACTGATAGGAATGGTGCACGTAATTAGGTTTATATTATGTTTACTATCACTCTCATCATTGATGTTGTTGCTGATAGCACTGCCAATGCTACTGTTGTTATTGTTCAAAAACTAGAAAATTTTTTTGCTGCTTCAGTGCACCTATCTCTCATAAGTCACACGTGCTAAACAAATGATGCAGCGAGTCTTGTGTATATAACATACATCAAATTTAATATTCTTGGAGTGGTACATGGTCCCTGAGTGTCTATTACGAGGCATGTGCATACATTAAATATCTGTAAAGAATATACAATAATGTTACCAACAAACGCACACAGGTAGGCTAAAATTAGTTTTACACACATAACGAACTGCTACATATTTTGGCCAACCATGTAGCCATCATCAAGGACATAAGGTACAAAGGTTACATACATTAGTAGTATAAAATGAAATTACAAAAGTATCAGAATTAATGCAATGATGTAATTGCCGTCACATGAACCAACAGTTTAAAAGAACATAAATATAAGTTGTTACAATAGGAATATGTTGATACTGGTTGGATGGTATATGTAGAAGGTTTAAGTTAGTAATTCACCATATGAGAAAACGTGTCGTGTTATAGATTGTATAGTAAATCACACTGTACTGCATTTCACATCAATTAATTCCAACCTGTAATACTTTTTATTCCACAATGAACATTTAACATCCAACCAGAAACATAAATCTCCAGTTCAAGCAAAATATTGCTCAATATGATGAATCATCAGTACACACCACCATTCTACAGTTTGATGCACAGAAAATGATAATCATCTATGCACTTAATACTCATAGTTTCATGCTACATCAATCTATAATATAATCTGCTACAGCCTACAGGTTACTTCAAGTACTGCCCGGTTTAACATGAAAGAGAGTACATAATCTACCCATGGAGGGCGTTTATGTTCTCTGCATGCATGTCAGAATGACGATTATTTCCTATACATCGTTAACCAAATGGTTTCTATAACTGACGAATTGTGTGTTTAATGAGCGATACAAACTGAATCTTTACATGCAGTTTCCGTCAAGTTCAGTCCCCAATTCCGTTGTACCCTGTCAATATCATTCCACCAGTGCTCCATACTCATCTTCAGCTGCATGCAGCATTTACCAGAAGGGCAAACAGGTGAGACTCGGAACCTTCCGAAAATCAGTGTTCCTCCAGTAATGAGGAAGCACTGGATATAAAAGTACTTCCACATATTTTTTTCAGTCTTCCAAGACTGTACTATGACTCAAGCGAATAGTTGCTGGCCTCTCACTCCGGAGGCCCAGGCTCGATCCCAGTACAGTCCATGTGAGATATGTGGTGGAAAGAGTTACACTGTGACAGGTTTTTCTCCTAGTACTTCGGTCTTCCCCTGTCAGTATGGTTCCACCAGCGCTCCTTCCTAATCTCCATCTACATGTTTCTCTTGCCAGAGACAAACAAGCTACGCCTTAGAACCTTCCGCAAAGCAATGCTTTCTTGCAAACCGGCGAGCACTGGATAGAACAGGCCTTGAGATTTTCAAAGGAATGTTCCCGCAATTTATGTGAGGTTATAAAACTAAATTCTAGGGAACAAATGTTCCGCAATGCCTGCCAAAATTCCGATATAAAATCTTGTAATTGAGTAACAATAGGGTTACCGCACTTATATTAAATACCCCAACGAATGAGCAATGCTCGCCAACCTTCAAATCTTCTGATGACACAACTTCATCCAAGACGTCTTCCATCGTTGCAAAGGTCGTACTTCGCTCTAATCCATGGTCAGACTGCACCATGGATGAAAGTAGCAGGCATGGGTACAACGTTAGCAGCAGGCAGCCATTTGTGGACGAAACCACGGAATACAAAAACGTACCCGGACAATACGCACATTCTCAGAGACAGCGGATCCAAATCCGAAATGAAATAGACGTGCCAATGTAGTTGGCTATGGTATCGAGTCCGGTGGGCCGAAGTATAAAATTCCCGCAATTAATGTTAATTTCTGATATACTTAATGGGAAATATTGTCAGTGCAAGCAACCATTAATTATGCATTATTATCGAACGCATTTCTGTATGCAGATAAGTGTGTCTGCGGAATTTTGACGCCGTGTAGTCTGGTATACATGACCATTACTAAACCCAGGGCATATCCCGTTCTCTAATCTTGTAGACTTATAATTGCAATTTATGCAAATTTCATTGGCTCTTGATTGATCAAGCATGTAGAATATGTTATAGTATAAATAAAAAATAATATTCCTAGAATGGACAATTAAATACATGGCTTGTATACAACGACTGGTAGTCATCGTACAAGAATATTGCATCATACAGGCCGTGGTATTTGTGCGAAGAATTACATACTAGTAGGCTCATTACTTGTGTGCTTTCAGTAATACAAGAATAATTATTTACAGGGTAGTCCTGAACTACTTTTTGACAAACCGTCTACATTTGCAGAATGCTACTGTATTAATATTTTCTATAAAAACGTACTTGTTAACATAAAATGAAAATTACTTCTCACCAAATTAATTTCCTACCTGCAAGAGTTTCAGGGTTAGCATGTACAGCACACAATTATGAAGAATAAATCTAACATTAAATGACAAAATTATAAGAGTTAGTACACAAAACAATTATGCAAAGAATGTAAAGGAAACTGAAACAGTTTTGACATTTAGTGGAAGTGAAAGAAAACTGATGGCTCATATTTTCTTGTAATTGAAACCGAATGTAGTAGTTGTATTAAAACACACAACTAAAAACAGATTTTAACCTGTGCAGTAACTAAATTGCTCTAGTGCCGAACTTTGTGCCTGGTTCTAACTGCCTTCTGCCACCCCACCCTTTTCAATGCCGCCGTAGGACTGTCCAAGAAAAGTCAAAACATGCCACACGCCTAAATGGACATCACCACGCAGCTTTGATCCACAGACAGCGCCAACCACTGATCATCTAGTATAGCCGCCAACTTTCCGTACACATACGTTGTGTCATCGGAGTAGGCCATGAACTATGTGCGAGCCTTAAAATATGGCAGCTGGTGGTGACGATTTTGAGTCTTGGCTTAGTTTAAAATTGAAAGGTTTAAATACGGATGAGGGAGTGTTCGGTACATATATAAAAGGAATCTTAGAAGGAGAAGAAACGCTTGAAGATAAGACAGAAGCTTTGGAAGGTATACTTTCAGAAATAACGGTATGTCAACATAATGCTTGGATGTTTTTGATTTCAGTGAGGTTAGATAATTTGGATGGATATGGGTTTGACTGTATTTGCTTGACATAATTACTGCTGTAATGTAATCAGTTGCAGTAAATTAGTGCTCAAGGAAATTTGCTTTGTAATCATGAACGTTGCACTTAACTTTGCAGAAAGATGATATTCCTACACACTGTCGGGAAATATTGGACAAATGGAAAAAAGTGTCACAGACAGCAGATATTTTAACAGAAAATAATGCAGGCCCTGGTGAAGATATGGATGTAAAACTGGTACGACTTCTTGAATCTCAGCCACGACCAACCACTGTGCAGCGAACATACACAGAGGAGGAGCGAAGGATACGTGAAGCCATATTGGCACAATACGGCGAGGTATTTCTGTTGCCACATAATACCCTAACCACTGTTATAGTAGCATATGAATTATGAATAGTAGTATACCACTACAATAAATTAAATGATTGGTAGAATGTTTAAAAGTTGGAGGATTCAAGAATGAAAGATCACAACAACATTTTTGTTCTTTTTTTAGTACCCTGTATATTGATAAGACTGATTACTAAATGGTTAAATCTCAATGGATACCTGTAGCAGCTTACTTGAAGGTTCATTTTATTGTCTTTGATCTGTTAATGGAATTCTCCTTTGATTCTGTTTTCAGAAAAATAATGAAAAATAAAACGAACCATTCTTAATGTGGTTCATATTTTTATTTAGCAAACTGCAGAAAAATTTTTTATTCTAAAAATGCAAGCCAAACAGTTGAAATGCAAACTCATTATCAGCAACAGCTGATATGTCCTCAGTACATCAATTAGAAATGTCTGAGAATTGCAGTATTTCAGCTTTTTAGTTGAACTGTTTATCTGACAGTATTTTACTGTTCGTAGAACAAAGCTGGAATGTCCTGTTTAGCAGACTATAATGCTGCTGACTTTCTGCCGACTTCATTGTGTATTAAGGTTTTGTTGATCAAGTCTCTAGTTCATACATTGTTACTCATGTTGTGTTTATTTGCCTGGTTCAGCTGCACAGATGCTGAGGTGAGCACTGTAGACTAATGCACTGTGCTGTGTAATACTAACGTGAATTAAAATTGTTGTGAATTGTAGCCCATTTAATTGCATTTGCATTAGCAGAACAGTTGGTTTCAGCAGTAATTTCATTATATTGAAACTACCTACTCTTAAGTTAATTAAATCACGCTGTTGTGATTTGCATTTTGTATAAGTAGTTTCTTTCTGCGGGTGTAGAGCAGTACATTTATCGTGTCTCTGAGTGCAGGAAAATACAAATTTGGCATATACAGACTTCTGTACTGTCAGTATGGCTGTGGTATTGCAGCTGGAATGGGCACATGCTTCTTAGTCTTTTGTTATTACACGCAGACTTCAGATGATCTTGCTGTGAATTTGAAATGTGATCAGTTGGACAAAGAGTGTTCATTTGCAGTACTTTTGCAAAATACATGTCAAGAAAATGATGGCACTGAGCAGTGCTGTGTAAAATAACAGTATATGAAATAATGGAAAGTTTTCAAATGTCAGGTTCAATGTTGCACAAAAGTAAAATAGAAGAACTTGTGTTTCTCTTGGATCAAGCATGGTTTGTATTAAGTAGGAATACAAATGGCCCAAATAACAGATGTTGGTGTTACAAAAATATCTATACAGTTTATGAAGTTCCTGTGTATCACCTTAACTTGGAGTCTTAGTGGGCAGAGAGTGCACACAAAATTATAGGAGCTATGATTTTCAGTGAAAAAAACTCTGACACTGTTATTGAAGGAATTAACAAATGATTAGGGATTATCTGCCAACCACTATCTATTGTTTTGAATAATTATCTGACCAAATTTTATGTTATTTGTATCTGTGCATTACTTAATAATTGCATGAGACAACACCACAAAATGCAAATTATTATAATATATAGTTTTATAACTAAAACATTAAAAATGCAACTCCAGTGTGTTTCAACCCTCTTTGGGTTGAAACACGGAGTTTAAGTTTTAATGTTGTAGTTGTAAAATTATGTATTATAATGTTGTGCATTTTGTTGGTGCTGTCCCATGTAATTTACATGGCCATTTAAGTAAGAGAATTTCTGGTGTATGCAGGCTTTGTATCTGATGATGTGTCTGTGGCAGCTGCTATGCTCTGAGACATGGTAAATGATACTCTCTGCATATAGCTTATGCAGCGTATTTTATATGAGGATTATGTGGTAAATATTTGGGCAAAATATGCCCGATTTTCTGCAGGCCAACTTTTGAAACAACTTGAATAACACAGAGAAGTGTTGTTGTAATATTGCATAAATTGTGGAAGGATTATATAATATGAAGTTTTAGGATAATTTAACCTTTTAAAGTCCTATGGTGATTGTATCACCTGCTGTAACAATAAGAAATTCTGCATTCACCCACATGGCATGTTATGGGTTTCATTTGATTTCACACTGAATACTGATTATTTCCCTGAACAACATCAACTGGTTGGTCTTTCTAATGGTGACAAGACTCTGTTTTGTGTGCAGTAGCAACTGAAGTTTTGTATGTAATTTAGATGAGAGCCTGTCTTGAGAGGATTAGAAAGAGCATTAGATATTTCAGTTTTGTTTTGTTCAAGTTTTATGGAGTTATTGAAAGAATGATGTTCTCTTCATAGAAATTGTGGGGGGTTTATGATCTCAGACATAATAATATTCAGGTAGATTCCATATGATTATACGATAGTAAATATGGGGTTCTTTATATCTCAATATGTTCTCTGTATGTGGAAACATATTCTTCCTCACAGATGTCTGATCAAGAAGACGGTGAGGACTCAGATCATCCAAATGAAGGCAAGGAGAATGGTTTGGTCAAGAATACAAATGCAGCTGTAGTCCAGCAAGCTGAAAAGGAAAAGAGAGAGAAAGCTAAATTAGAAAGCCAGAAGAAGAAAGACAAAGACAAAGAAGACAGGTAAGTATGCCTATTATCTACAATAATATTTTTCAAATTTTATGTACCCACACCTCATGTAAAATGTAAATGACAACTAAGCTTTTGTGATTTATGTCATGCATTCTATAGCACTTTGAAGCAGGCCATATTCACTTTTCATAAGCCTTTTCTTTATGTTGCTTATCATTTAATCTCATCCAGTTGATATAGCATCATTAATAACCCAGGAATCTACCATGTGCAATACTACTGATTTGGGTGAGTGATTGAGTCACAACTTGGTTGCCATGGCAACCATTGTGACTGGGTTGTGTCCTCTGTGATGTGTATGCTCTTACAACATGGTTCCCATGGCAGCCATTGTTACCAGGTTGTGTGTTTGTGAGGTGTCCACTTTTGGTGAAGAAACATTTTGTATAATTGTGACAAGACTGTTCATCGGGAGGTATGAGCTAAGGTTGAAGATACAGCTGAGCATTGAGCATGTAATAACAACATAGCACAACCAGATGGCGGCATTGTGATAGATGAAATTAGGGGTTGGTTTGCTCTAAGAACAAAGAAACCTCTGATGAAACAGGGGCATGGAGTGGCACTTGAATATTCTGGCAGTCTGTCGTGTGACAGGCACGTGGCTAGTGAGTAAAATGAAAGAGTTTTCTCTGCTTTAATATTAAGAGGAAATATAGTTGTGCTTTTTAAATGGAAAATCAGGAATTCAGCACAGAAGTGTCTGAACTCTGAGTCATGCTACAGATTTGATTTATTATGCATATATTTATATAAGGTTTTATCACTAGACACCAGCGCAGATTGCTCTGTTTAGTCATGTGCCAGCATTCCCTTTTTAGGTTGCACTACTTGATTGAGTCAAGGATGCAGTGTGTAGTCAGTAGTAAATCAGGGTGACATATTCCACGACTGTCACTGTCAGATAGGGTATTTATGAGAATGCTTGCTTGTATAGCAAAGTGAGCTGAAAATATAATGTAGGGCTATGCAGAACTGAGGCATATCAAGAAAAGTTGGTCAAATTATGGGTACAGTAGAGAGAAAACAAAAAAAGGTTCCTTTGAGAATTGTAAGAATTTTGTGTTGTTTGCACCACTTGGGAGACCAAGAAAAAGGCGGAAGTGTCAAGTGGAAGAAGGTATACAAAGGAGTATAAGGAAAGAGTTGACAAAGGTATAATGTGACCACACTGAAAGATGGAGAACATTTCATTATTGTATGATCCTCACATAAAATTTTCTGTGGAAGATTTCTGCTTTTGCACTGGTCTTCAGCAGGATAGCTGCTAGTGACTGAAGTGTTCTCTCATTTAGTAGGATTATATCTGCAACTCTCAGTGTAATGGAATAGTACAGTCTTCTCAGGCAACTAGCCACATCAATTCAGAGCAAACACCCAGCTTGTCTTCTGAATTGTCACAGTGTTACCCAAGAAGATTTTGTCAATTCAATTTAGGAAATGCTACAAGTTTTATGAGCATACAGATAAGTTGCTGTAGCAGATGGTAAACAGGATGTATATGATAGTGGCATATAAATTGATACATAATGATATTATGCTGTGCATGCCTTGAAAGTTATTAAGCTGCACTGTGCTTAATACGGTGTGTTTAGAGTGATGATGTATGTGGTACAGTTGTAGAATAAATGAATATATATTCATCCAACCTAGCAATTTCACTCCCCCCATGATGTAAGACTGTGTTAAAGATTTCCAAACTACACAGTGTCGCAAGCCAGAAGACAATGATCTAAATATTACCCTCCTTAAGAACCTCACATCTCAAGTAAGATTGTGTTACTGTGATTTTGTTTCCCCAAAGGGAGAAGCAGAAACAGCTGCAACAAGAAAGGAAGGAGAAACGTAAGACACAGAAGGGTGAAAGACGAAGATAGCAAGATGATGCAAGAGTAGCATATCAGTGTATGTGTTGTGTCATGTTAATTTATTACTGTTGGATTATGTGTTTTAATGTTAGCAATTCTGCTTTGAAATTTTGGTGCATTGATGTACCTCTGCATTAGTACTGTGATGGGCACAGCTCATTTAAGACCTCACTACAAGTGGCAGTCTTAGATATATCTTAATTTTTGGGCTCAGATTTCAGTCTCAGTTTCTCATAGGAGAAGTCTGATTTGTGAAAAAGGGCAGATTCCTGTATGTTAAATGAATATGTTTAATACCACATAGTATTTGGATGTTAGTATCAATTACTTCTATTC
This sequence comes from Coptotermes formosanus, assembly GCA_013340265.1. NCBI lineage: Eukaryota > Metazoa > Arthropoda > Insecta > Blattodea > Rhinotermitidae > Coptotermes > Coptotermes formosanus. The sequence goes on from BLKM01000502.1 coordinate 1,505,516, forward strand.
TTTGTAATGTTCAGCACTCACACTATAACCAATGCTTGGAAGAAAAAAGCTGTTGGATTAAATTGCAATAAGTGGTAAAGTAAAAGGTCACCCCATCACGTGTCATGACTGGCACAGATGGGGAGTGGAGGTATAACTCTGGTTATGCTTAATGTTAGTGCTAATTGTGATGGGTAGTCAGTGTCATGTGCTGGCTGCTGTATGTCTGGGAAGGAGTCTTGGCATCCATGGTAGAGGATGTGGGTGGGCCCCAGGGACAGTCTGGACTGATGTGGAGAAGAGAAAATCTCTTGCCCCCACTGGTGTTCAAACCCCAGACCATCCAGCCTGTAGTGAGCTACTACACCGACTATGCAATAACTGGTGTGTGTATGAAATACATAATTATATATTTCACAGTTTGGATTTCCATTAATATCTTAAATAGAAATAACCTGAAAATATTATATAAATGATATGTTCTTATGTTAATGGAAGAATGTCTCAGCAATCCATGGAGCAAAGTCCTTGTTGAGAGGCCAGTAGGCCCTTTGCTGGCCATGAAATTTTCTGCAGTATATGGAACCTTAAAGTGCATTACTGTGTTCAGAAGGGTTCACCACTGGTCCCTGTGTTGTGTGAGATGAATCCAGTTCACTACCTTGCAGCATAAAGACCTCCTAGCTATGCCTAGGTCTTACAAGTGGTTACTTTCCATGTATGCAGTTCTCTTTTGTCATATACAGACCACATGTCCTGCCCGCACCATCCTCCTTGATCACCTGTGTTTCTGTGTATGTAAAATGATCAGTGGAAGTAATTCATAATACCCAATTGTTTGTGTTGAATGTGTAATGAAGCTAGTTGTATGTGCATAACAAACAGTATGGGGATTGAAACATAAGTAAACATCAGGTTTTATAGCTGAGAAGTACTTTTGTTCATTTAGTATACAGTTATTTGTTGTCTTACTTTGTACAATAATGTTGTAATCATCTTACAACAGTTTGGTCCTGTGCCATAAAACAAGGGTATTAGTGAGAATGTGCTGACATAGTTTTTCTTTGATGCTAAACATCCCAGTTGACATGTGTATACAAAGGTAGATACTTCAGTTCCTCATAATGATCAGTCACAACCAACAGTTTTTACTTTATTAAAAGCTATTTGGCGACCAGGTTTCGGCATATAAAGCCATCATCAGGCCTTACAAAAACATGAATTGAGAAACTCTATTTCACATGAAGGGAAAGGCATTCCTCTTTTACAAAGTAAGCTACAGTATATTCAAAAGAGCGTCATCACACACAATACATGTGTCAACATTTAAAAGCTTCAAATGCCCATACAGTAAAAGTCCAGTCTCCATACATGCCTGTGGCCAGGAAAACTGAGAATCCACAGATGGGGTGATAAAACTCTGGCAAACCTAATACACAATGTATGGAGATCAACAAAACATCCACGATAATATATTTTTATAACTGAATGACTGATGCTGTTAATACCACCCAACATATCATATTTCTTACAGTTGATATTTGTCATGTGTTTTGCATTTTATACACACCTTTTATTCTATTTTATATATTTTTACCACCTTGTGTAACTTCTATATAAGACAGTTATTTTGTATAGCATTACTTTACTTTGTCAAAGAGGAAGGCCTTTCTGTTCATGTGACATAGAGTTTCTCAATTCCTGTTTTTGTAAGGCCTGATAATAGCTTTTATAAGCTGAAACCTAGTTGCCAAATAACTTTTAATAAAGTAAAAAGTGTTGGTTGTGACTGATCATTCTGAGGAACTGAAATATATATCTTTATGTTGACATGTGTCAGAGATGTCACAGTAGGAAAGTCAGATCTTTTAAACTTTGTTAGATGACTTCTGTGAGCGTGTAGAGTTACACATTGAGATGCAGGCCCCCCCACCTTATGCAGTTGCTATGGTTTTGGCATCTGGCACAGGTGGCATTTGAGTATATGTATGGTCAACTGTACATGCGGAGTCATTCCAGGAGAGTTGTCATGTCAAGGAAGACACCACTCTTTCTGTATTTCAAACTTTTGACACTAGGAGGAAGTTGTTCTTGCATCCCACCGTTGTGTTAGTAATGTGACGAAAACTGAGAGTGTTTGTTGGTCACTTGTGATTGAGGTTCACAATTTCTTATAAAGCCAGGCAAGTGTGGGCATTTTTCCATCAGTTTTTATGACTTTATTACTTTGCATGTCACTGCCTTCATTAAATGTGTTCGTGACATCTGTGTGATTTTGAGGGCTCAGTTAACAGAGTTAGCACTAACTGTCTGTAGGTTTCACCCACATTGAGTGTCTGTAAGCTCTCAAGGAAAGTGGGGCAACCTCCCTCAAAAAATGCTATAGATGGTACAAATTTTCAATGGTGAGAAGCCACACAATTTTGATTTCTTTTACGTTAAAAACTTTGTAAGTCTGAAATTGCATAACTTTGAATTGTGTAAGTCAGGGAGTTTCTGTACAGTCCAGTCAGCCTCGGTTATAATGGACTTCGGTTATAGCGGACAATTTTTCCATTCCTGAGCCGTTTTCCTATGCTTTATCATTGTAACTACCTCGGTTACACTGATCTCTTATATATATCGGATCTTCAGTCACATCGGATTTCTCCGACATTCCCCAACAGTTGATTTTCCTGGGCTATACCGTTTTTAGCAAAATAACGGAAATTTCACAAAGGTTACAGTGTGTTCAAGTGCAGGGTGCTCACTCGTCAGAGCAACATGATGACTGCAAATGTAATTTGATAGCATTTTGTACCCGCAGACGCCGTGGTGACTTGTAAACTTTGCAGTTTGTTTGGCTTTGCGAAGGACAAGGTCAAACCATTAGCGGTTATAATGGACAAGCCAGGGCAGTCTCTACCTTTTTCTGTTATTCATGCAGCAGGGAGAAAGTACTGTAATTGTCATATGCGAGCATCTTTATGGCACTTTGGGTGGAGTGCCCTGTCATAAATGAATTACGGCTTGACTTCGGCGCATTTACTTGTAACATCTTAAGTAGCAATTTTGTAAGACTTTCACTTACCGTACATATACAGAATTATTTTTTTGACAAAGGTCAGGCCAACCAAACAGGTGTGAATATGTAAACAGTAAAGCTATCCCGTTACAGACATGGACAGGCCCAGAGGGTACCAGGAGGTAGAGACTCCCAGCTTTGAACACAATCGGCACATGAAGGTGGCAAAATTGTCAGCCCTACACATCGGCCACCTTTACTCCCCAGGAAATATTCCTGGTACTCATTGCTGTTAGAGGCTGAGTACACCCCAGGACCACAGTGCGGCCGGAAGGATTATGTCAATGAAAAGTTCCAATGACACCATTGGGAATCGAACCCGAGGCCTTCCAGTTTGTAGCACAGTGCCTCAACCAACTGCTCCACGTGAATACATACAGTATTTAACAATTCTGGCCGACCCTAGTGGCCGCGCGGTGTAAGGCGTGGGTCTGCAGCCGTTCGCTTACTGGGATCGTGAGATTGAATCCTGCCGGGGGCATGGATGTCTTTAACTTGTGAGCGTTGTGTGTTGTTGCATAGGGGTCTTTGCGTTGGGCCGATCATCACTTGTTGAGAATAGTCCTACAAGAGTGTGGTGCATCTGAGTGTGATCGTGAAGCCATGGTAATGAGGGGGATTTGGCCCACAGGCGGCTGTTGCGCCATGGGGGGTGGGGGGGGGGGTGAATAAAAATTTTGAGTAAGTTGTACAATACAGTAGGTGCGTAATGGAGGGGAGCATTCAGGCATCTTGGTATGTGGTGCTTCCATCTGTTACATCGAGGGTTCACGACTGTAGTAATGGGTGTTTTTGTGTGTGCAAAATGTAGCTCTTCATGTCCATATGCAATAAAACTGAAAACAAGTATAACTTAAGTGGTATAAATTTAAATGTTATGTTAAAACGTAATTTATCCGAACGTCGGTTGTAACGGACTTCGGTTATAACGGACATTTTAAGGACTCCCCTTGGAATCCGTTATAACCAAGGTTGACTGTATTAATAAATGTTCATAACAAATTTAGTGTAATACAGGCTTACATAGTACACATAGAACTAAAAATTTAAATTCATAAAATTATGATCAGTTGCATATGTGATTGGAATTGTTGTTAAGTTCTCTGATACTCTGTAAGGGGCTTCCAAGCCGTGCAATTTACTTATGTGAATCCTAAAATTTTATTTTGTGCACATTGTATGTATATTTTTGCTAATTGATTTCATATTTTACTTTAAAAATGAAGTTATTTTACTTTGTATGTAATATTATAGTACTATCCGCTCATGATTTTATATTATTTAATAAATTATGTTCATTGATAACCTGAAATTGAAATCTGGGCCGAGATTAATTGATGTATTTGACATGAGTATATATTTATACTCCAAAATGAAGTTCCAAATTTTAATCCTCACATTCTGAAGTACAAAAACTGTCACAAATTTTATCCCTCCTTAACAGTTCTTATATGATTATTTTTTAACACATAGTCGTATAGCAAGGAACAAATGGATGTTGGTAAAAATATAAGCAGTCCTTGCAAAATCGTGATTGAAGGAAACATTGCTCAGAAGTGCTTCATGTTTGCAGTAATAAGACATGTGGTCAAAACAGCTGTGTCCACACTGCTTCTCAGCCCACAGTGCTCCTATCGTATGTGTATCTTTGTCCCTTGCCATTACGTAGGAAAATTATGTATCTGTTTTGCCAATACTGTTGCAAAAGTAGTGCTTAAAGGGCTATGCCCAGCTCTGTCAACAATATTGCAGCTGACTGTTTGTTGGAATGTTGTCAGATTGTCTACCTCCTTCATTCTGTTTCAGTGGATGGCTTCCTTTCCTTACAGAAAGTAGACCTTGCAACAATGAAAGTGTAGTTTGAAATTACCCATAATGGGATGACTAACTACCCATAGCTCTTACTGCTGGATGATATGTACATATGCCAAAGTCTTTGTAATAAAATTAAAGTTCCTTGCACATACTGGAATTTTGAGCTGAGTTTAGCCTTGTCTTATATTTTGAACATGGATTGTTTTCTGCATAAAGTGCCCATGCATGCTGCATACCACCATTTTGTCAGTTTTTTGCCGTAGGAATTGATCCATTTTTTTTTATTAAACTGAATGGCCTAAGTTTTGATAATGAAGTGTTAAGGATATCTGCCATATGAAATTGAGGAAATTTGGCAGAGAGATGAGCTGCAAAACTGACTGAACTGGGTGGATCCCTGTAAGTGATTAATTTTTACAGTCAACTGCAACATTTGTCAAAAAGTTGCAGTTTTGGAATGTTAAGTCAGAGTCTTCGCTGTTAAATATTATAACTACACCCTAATTTGCACCTAGGTAATTTTACTCTATGTTGTGCGTCTTAAAGTATAATTAGTAGTTAGTCATTATGTGACTAAGTAATTTCGGTGTTGAAATTGTATGTAAATCAAAATGTTGGTGTAAACTACATTGCATGCCAGTTCAGAAAACGAAAGCCATGCGTTTGTTGGAACAAAAAATATAAAATAACACTTTGTAGGAAGTAAGATACCTGTGTTTTATCCTGGTCTTATAAGTGAAACTGCTTACACTGCACAACAAAGAAGACTAGTACAGTGGCTCTTTTCCTCATATGCGATTGTATACTGACATTGTGTACAAATACTACACAAAAATATGTATTGACAAAATCTGTACATTTTCGCAAGCAATATTCCGTACATTTTTCAACTTAACTGTGAGTCCCTTTCAATCTGTTGGACATATTTTACATTTTATTTTTGAAGCTATTTTCGTAGTGTTCATAATAACACAGGAATATTATATGAAATGTTAAGGAATGCAAGCATGCTGTGCTACTAAAATACAATAATTGCCATTTAAGTTGTAATAACCATATGTTATTGTCAGAGTGTGAACCAGTGTACTCATCTGTCAGAAATATTTGCATTTCAGATTGGAAAGAAAATATACAGAAAGTCATAGCAAGTTTAATGTTGCTGTTGTGTATCAAGAATAAAGTAAGTAGGTGTCAAAATACGAATGCAGATTTTATGCATGCAACAACATAATTTGACTCAATACAGCAGTGAAATATAGATATCATATATCAGGTGCTTGTAGTTGGAAAGTTGCATAACATGCGTGACATAACCCTCTTGTTCTCGTGCGCAGTTTTAGACCCTGGATGCATGCAAATTCCATATATTTTTACATGCAAGACATTTAATACAAAAGTCATGTATGTTTTTGCACATAAAACACTTAACACTCCTGCTTTGTATCTGGAGGGTCATGGATTCAGGTCTTGGCCCTGGGACTGTCATGTGTCCAGTAAACAGAAGTTGTCCCTGGGACTATCATGTCTCCAGGAAACAGAAGTTGAAGTACAGTAATTCGTTGGTATACAAGTCCTTGCTTACGTGATATGCACAAATTAATACCTATTTTCTTAAATTTGCAAGTCAGTTTTTGCTTATATGGGCTCCTTCCCCTTGCATTCCTATTGCTCCTGGTGCCTCATCTTGGCTGGCATCAGTTCCTGGATCTTGTGGAATGAACAGAATGTCATCATGTCCCTGAGCAGTTTGCACAGAAGCAGCCGAATCACGACATATCTCGGTGTTTTCTTAGCTTTATTGTGATCTTCTGTTCTTGGTGTTCATTTTGCACTAAGTAAATCTGAAATAAATTTTATATATCATATTTATAATAAGGATGGTACCAAATTTTTATGAATTCTCTGTACAACTTTAGTGTTGCAACTATTGTTTGTGCATAGGTTAATGACGAAGAATATTATTTGAATACACTAATTGATCATCAGTTTTTTTTTATGCATAGGTACCATTCTGTGTTGTATTAAGGTGAGCTACATATGTCTGGCAAGAAATATTTGCCCTTGGAAATCAATTAAAATTTGTCACATGGGAAGCAGTGAGGAACCAATTTTTGTTTTACAAGTTTTCACCTTACTAGCAGTTTTTTATGGACCAAATTAAACTCATAAACCAAGGGACTGATTTACTTCTCTTTTATAGGAAGCGCTGTGTGATCAACTGTCACCTCTACTTCTTACTAACTACACTTGCTTGAAACCAGGTTAATGGTAAGTTATGTAGGTTGGGCAACAAATTAATACGTGTAAATATGTAGGTAGGTGATAAAATAAACAGATGAATTGTAACAAAGTGGGCCGGGATAGTGTAGTTGGTATAGCGACTTGCTATGGGCTGGAGAGTCTGGGCATCGAATCCTGTCAGGGGCAAGATTTTTGGCACCCGTCCAGACCAGCCCTAGGGGTCACCCAGCCTCCTGTATGTTGGATGCTGGGTCTTTTTTGGCTGGGGCATGGCATTGACCACCCACCCCCATCTAGTGCTGATGTTAAAGAAAGAGTAGAGTTATACCTCTGCTCCCCCTCTGGGCCTTCATGGCCTTCTCTAGGATGAACTTTACCTTTTAATTTGTAAAAAAAAATATACTGTCGCTAACTTTTAGTCAGTGTGGTAACCTTCAAAGCACTTGACATCAAGTTCTATACAGGTGACTGTTGATATACACAGGGGTTGTGTTCTTGGAGCACAAGATTTTCATATTTTAAGATGAAATTAAACATTTTATACCTTTACTTTTCATGCATATTAAGACACAAGCACAGCAAATAATTGTGCAGAATACAACAAGAAATCGAACAAGTAACAAGCATAAGACAATTAAAGTAACATATATATTCAAAACTAGTAAATTTTGGGGCTAGATCTTGATTAAGAGTGGCTGGTGGAGGTACTGGGCATCTGTTTTGTCCATGTTAGCTGACTCAGGTGGTGGAGATGCAGGTGGTAGGCTCGTATAAAACTGTAGGTATGTGAAAATGCATATAATGTGAGTTGCCTGTAGAGGCATTGTTAGCATGCCTGGAACCACTGCTGAAAATTATTTTTAAGAATTCCTCTAAAGACTGACCATTATGTTGCCCTGAATGTCTTCAGTTTTTTAATACTTATCTTGCAGAGAGGTTTTTATTTAGAGTGTATAAAAAAGTAACATGCAGCCAAATCAGGAGAATATGATGGATATTCCAAAATTTTTTGGGGGGTCAAAATCACTTAACCAAGAGTGCTGAGTCATAAGGCAGATTGTCAAAGCGCAAAATTAATTTTTCTAGCTAGGTGATTGGTGTTTGTAAATGTTCCAGAACTTGAAGATCACATAATTGAATGTTTGGAGGAAGAAATGCAGCTCAGCTAGGAAAAGAAATGTCTTCAACATCTAGGGATCATATTTTTTAAAAAACAAAATTGGGACACATAACAACATTTACATGGGGAAGGGGGATGTAGAAGACAAAAATTTTTAACCTCTCACAGAAACAAGCAGAGTAATTTATTTATATTCCTGTGAGATAACTAGGTTAATAATTATGACATACAAGCACAAAACATTGAATAATAATAATAATAATAATAATAATAATAATAATAATAATAAGACTTCTACTCAAGCTGAGACATGCAGTTCACTTACTGAATTGTCTTTACATATCCTTTCCCCATCCTTCACAGTCCCGGCCCAGACTCTAATCATTAATCTACACATCTTCCTGTCCCTCTGTTATACCTTCCTGTCAGTGGTTGGTTGATGGCTGTCCTACTCCTATACATATTTCCTCAAACTGTGGGAAAGTCATGTGTTTGTGCACATTGTCAGAAGTGTCATATTTTTGTGATGTTGAAAAACCCAGGACAGTTTGTGTCCAAAACCAAATTTTGCAGGCTGCTAGGGCAGAGCTCTTCAAAACCCATAAAACTGGGACTGTCCTGAGAAAACAAATGGGATCCCAACTCACATCCCAGCATTATCGTCAGTATCAATATTGTCAGGGTTAACTTCCTTGATTTAAAGGTTTGCTAAAGAATTTTATCCCGAGCTTCAAAATTTCGTGTTTGTAGGGTCACATACTGTGTATTTCTGCTTTTAACATTGTTCGGGTCAGATGTTGTGAAGCTGCCTCTGAGGTCAAGAGTTGCATTTGCTGTGGTTAACATTATCAGTGATACCATCCTAACTTTGTTCAAGTGCTATATTCTCTTTATTGCTAAGTTTCCATATTAACAGCAGTACTGCTCCAACCTTTTTCTTCAGCCATGTTATCTTCATTTCTGCCCTTCTACCTTCTAAAGGTTGATGGGATTCCTGTTTCTGTCATGAAGAATTATATTTGGTATATTGTAATCTATAGTCTTATAAGTTATTGCCTTATCCTATTAAAAGCCATAGTTCTCATTTTCAAGTGCTGATGGTGGGGTGTATCTGTAGTGTCGTAATGGGTTATATATTAGCACATGCTTAATTTATGTTTCGTTAAATTTTACTGATCTGATTGTCATAGTAGACATTCTGACACTGCTAGCGTTGAGCGTCCTGATAATGTAACATTCACTGTTTCTGTACAGATGTGACATCGATGAGTTATGACATTCATGCACTTTTTAGTATATGATCATTACAGCTGCTACTTCCTACTGCCTAATCTTGTACTGCTGCTATTAATCCCTGTTGTGGTACATAATTTGTTGCCATTGTCAATGTTTCTTCTTGACCCATATTTTTCTTTCTTTTTTCACTTTTGTACCTACTGTGTGTTTATTTCTCCATGACTTTATCTTGCCATCCACAGCAGTGGTGGTGGTCGTCATTGTTACCATCATTATCATTATTGCTGCTACATCTACAAGGTACTCTTCTAAGCAGTAAGTGGTGTCTTCTTACTCTATGGAGCAGAATCCTTCTGTGGAAGTTCTAAAACTCGTAAAGTTTTGATTAATTCACTGCGTCTGGCATTTTTGCAGGGTTAGTTTTTACTCCTGATGTTTTAGCCCTTCTGTACCATAAAAGAAAACAAATTGATGATGGATGGATGGATGGATGGACAAATTAACATTTGTGTAACATTCTTAACATTTTAAAATATCAGGGTTGTAACAGTACACAGATCAATCTGAAGTGTTTATTAAACTTTTCAGTGAATTATTCTGAACCATGGAATTTGTTAGGGATTAGAAAATATGTGGATATATTATTGTGTTCTGCCTGTATACTTTGTGCTGCTGAAGAGAGAAATTAGAAAGGGATGTTGCTACAGTTCAACCATTGGATATGTTTTCCTATTGAACTACCCGTTTCAATTAAATGTGTTGTGCATCATTCTTTACAGTTCTATACGTTTATAATAGTTGTATGATATATATGTTGATTTTTAATTTTATACACGGTATTATGCAGTGCGTTTTATTGTAATGTTCAAGATGTGTAGTAATATGTTTAACGTAAGTTCATTACTTTCACATAACTTTATAAAAGAAAGTTAATTGAAATAATAGTATGTATTTTCTTTATGTTAACAACCTTTTTTCTAATTATACGTTGTTAGTCTACACGAAATTTGTGTTTTCTGTCTTTGTCTGTTATTCATCTTGTGATGAAATTCAGTTGTAATATGCCATGATTTGTACAGAGAAGTTTTCCTGAGTGTGGTATATTAGAGTAAGCTGCCATTTCCAGTGTATGTTGCTTTCACCAGGATTTCACTTCACATTTACACACAGTACTTGATGTTATAGACTGGGGATGCTTGGAACTTTCTCTGCATACATACACACACACACACACACACACACACACACACACACATATTTCTGTACATTTTTATTGTTTGGTGATTCCTTTGAGCCCTTAATTTTTCCCGCTTGGTGCTTTGGCTTTGTTGTGTTTTTGTTCAAGTTTTCTTGAAACTTGCAGGTTCCTTTAATTTTGTGTCACCTGTCAAGATGTCAATAAATAATGTGCCAACATTTGTATGGATTTGTATGTCATCGAGTGTATTGTGATGTGGAGGTCAGATGATCTTAGGAGAAGTGCTGTCAAATAAATATAATACATTCATGTAGGGTACTAGTGAAGGCACCCACTGTTAAGCAGGATTTTTCTTAAAATAAACAATCCTGAAAAATGAATGTGCTTATATTATTATAGGCCATTAGTATATATCCCAGTTGACCAAATGGAAAAAATGTTATAAGAAAACCAGTTTTTTTGGCCTGTGTTTCAAATAGCAAACTGTCCTGCAAATAAACTGCTTATTTATTCAATAATTTTATTAATATTTTTATTATATATATTATATATATTATACATAATATTATTAATATGTATATATATATATCCAGTGACCAGCGTTATTTACCACAGTTGTTTCTGCGCTATAAGAACCGAACCAGAGTTGGACACCTGTACATGATAGGTTAATGGTGACTTTTTATCCCTGGAACTTACCCCTCTGAAAATGCTGAATTTCTTATTGCTGTAATTGCTATCATACAATCAGATCATGCCTTCCAAGAAAAGAAACTATTAGTCATAGTCTTCTCCCAGATTATTTTACATCGTTAAGTGCTGGTGATAAAAAATTATGAAGACAAGTTTAAAACAGTAATTAGGTGAAATGAGAATGTTCTGCTGCAGTTTTTGTGTATTCATTGTGTTCACTACTTTCAAATGAATGAATAATAAGACATGTTGGTCACAGCTGTGTTTGAACAGTGCCTTATGGTTTAGTTTGCAACATGTTTCAGCTGTGCAACAGCCATCATCTGGCACAGATAAAAGTATGTGAAGCAACAACACTTTCATAAACTACATTATTATTAAACCAGTAGAGAAAGAAGAACTGTGACCACACAGACCCTAGAAGCACTGCAGCAACATTTTTAATATACTGTACAGTAAAATTCCTTTACTCCAGTGTCTGGTAATCTGGAAATTAATCTAGCACTTGAGGAGGGTAGCCCCAAGAACAGAAGTTTTGCTTTTTTATCAGAAAAATCTTAATCAATGAAACAGACAGACCCTTTGTCTCCTACTTCAACTTCTTCAGCTATGAAGACTCCAGAAAACATAGAAGAAGACCCTGATGACCCTGAACCAGCAAATGAAAAGAGGTATCCAAATGGAATACTCCTCTTATTAGCTGTACAGCTAAAGTGTAGGAGCAGGAACAAAAAATTATGTGTAAGAATTTATGTCAGCGTACACAGGTATATTTGATAATTTGGAACCTGTCTACATGAAGTGAATTAATGACATTGTGCTGTATTTTAACATATATTAACTTTAAACGTTTACAGTTGTGGCCTGTAATCAATAAAATATTTGTAATCATTGTAAGGTTGGATCTCAAATGGTGTAATAATAATGTGTTATATGTCAGTGTTCTTACTTCGTGCATTTTCATGTGCTGGATGATGGCTTGTTGCATACTAAACAGTGAAACACTGCTGAAATGTAGTTGCGACTGATGTGCCTTATAATATGTTCATCTAATTTACATATAGGAACAGGGTGTCACACCTAAACATTTATCACTTTTGTTGAGAAGTTGTGTATTTATTGTTACAGTGCATGAAATATGAGAAGTAATATGATGTTAGAAATCATAAATGTATGTCTTGGAAGAAGCAGAGAAGTGTTTAATGTGTAGACAGTACTGTAAAACTATTGTTGGAAAACATAAATGTGCTATGCACATGGGACAAAGTAACTGAGTGCATATGAAATGCAAAGGAAAATAAGTGCAAAAATTAAATTTGTCAGTCATTTCCTCATCAGATATTTTGTTAGTGCATGAACTGTAAGTCAAAGTGTCTCAGTTAACACTGACTTTTAGTTATTAATGGAAAATCATAGAAGAAAAATAACATTCTGTTTTAAACACAAATTGTTGTACAGTTGTTATATAGTCAACAAACTGACATTTTCTTGAGTAATGTTCTGATCACAGAAGAGCAAGGAACCCTTACCTTCCACTGCAGTTTAATATTGCCAGCTGAACTAGTATTCCAGTAGTATTAAGACACAAGATTTTATATGAGTAACTTAGGAGAACTGCAGTTTTGTTTGTTTTATGTGAGTGTGAAACTTGGCCACTTACACTGAGGAATAAACATAGGTTGGGGAAGATATTTGGGCTTGACGGGGAGAAATTAACAAGAGACTAGAGAAAATTGTGTAATGGGGAGCTTGATGATTTATATTTTTCACCAAATATTATTCAGGTGATCAAATCAAATGAGATGGGTGACAGGTTTCATATCATGCATGGAGAGAAGATAAATATGTACAAGATTTTAGTAGGGAAAACTGAAGGAAAGAGACCACTTTGAAGACCTAGGCATAGATGGGAGGGCTTGGACTGAATTAATCTAGCTCAGTATGGGGACAAGTGGTGGGCTTTTGTGAAAGCAGTAATGAACCTGTGTTCAATAAAATAGGAATTTCTTGGCTGCCTGAGGAACTGTTAGCTTCTTAAAGACTCTGCTGGTAGAGTTACTCAATTATTAGTTGCAGCAATACCTGTGAAGGTGGCCTTTCCTACATTAATCTTTATGCATAAAGGCAAAAGCCTTACTTTGTTGTGCATGACCAAAATCTCTTTTTGTGTCTTGGTCACTGACTTAATATTGACTGCCTGTCTGGCACTCATTGCATTCAGATGTGCATAGGGAACTCCTCTCCTCATGCATTAGTCCACACGGGGACCCTTCTGTAGACATTGTTGACACCTTGCTTTCTTTTATTTAGAACTGATGTGCACCCTTAGAGAGCATTCTAATTGAAGAGATGCAAATATGTAAGATTTATGGTGTAGTGTTCTCAGTTATACACCATGTATTTTGGTATATGGTTGCCAGTGCTTTGGAGCAACGTACTGACTCCATTTCAGGTTGATAATTATTTAAAAAGTCATGAAATGAGAAAAATAATACAAACCAATCAACATTTACCAGAGAATTCTTTTTATGAAGCTGACAGTCTTTCAGTGAGTTAACCTGAACATTCATGATCATGTTCAGAAGATGCCACCATTAGACCCTGTCCTGAGCCAGTCTGCATGCATTTAAGATTCATCTATGCAAAGTTCTTGCATGTTGTATAATCTTCTTAGGTTTTCCACTTACAAATTTTTGTATGAATGTCTAATCCGTTTCGTGCTACAAGCCCCACCCTTTTCATCCTCCTTGATTTTGTCAGCCTAATATCTTTTCAAGACTACAAATTGTGAAGTTCCATATATAATTTTCTTCATCTTAAACACTTCAATATGTGTTCATCCGTACAGTTGAGAGGTAAGTTTCAAACCTGTTTACATACCACCACGTGAATAAGTGTAAGCTGTGTAACTGCAAGTGGCCAGTATAATCATATTTCACTGTAAAATAAAATGGACAACTAGGTACAAATATATTTGTGACCAACTACTGCACAGTTGTTTTACATCTCCTACATTTTTCAGCTGAAACTATTCAGCAATTATCAGGGAGACTTCTTTCACAGACAGAAGCAGCATGTAATGTGTCACTGAGTGGTAAAAATATATACAGATCTGTTGTGTATATATGTATGTGTATATATTTTTACCATTCAGTGACACATTACATGCTGCTTCTGTCTGTAAAAGAGGTTTCCCTGATGATGGCTGATTAGTTCCAGCCTAAATATGTTGGAGATGTGAGACAAGTGTGCAATAGTTGGTCACAAATAAATCCATGTATATAAGATAACTGCACGGAAAATGTACTATATTAAAGGACAAATAAGTCTTCAGTATTACCAGTTTTCTTGTTGAGAAGCATGTGGGGTTTTGAAGTGGTCATATTTTATTTATAAATCTGGAAACTTTCCAGGCACAGGATGGTTCTAACTAACTAACTAACTAACTAACTAACTCCATGGAGCAGAGGCCTTCTTGAGAAGCTAGCAGTTTCTCAGGTAGTCAAGAAATTCCCTGCATTTTATGGAACCGGAAGGTTCATTACCGCATTCACAAGAGCCCGCCACCTGTCCCTATCCTGAGCCAGCTCAATCCAGTTGATGCCCCCCCATCCCACTTCCCGAATATCCATCTTAATATTATCCTCCCATCTACGCCTGGGTCTCCCAAGTGGTCGCCTTCCCTCGGGTCTCCCCACCAAAATCCGGTATGCACCTCTCTCCTCCCCCATACGTGCCACATGCCCCGCCCATCTCATTCTTCTCGATTTGATTACCCGAATAATATTTGGTGATGAGTACAGGTCATTAAGTTCCTCGTTATGTAGTCTTCTCCAATCCCCCGTCGCCTCGTCCCTCTTAGGCCCAAATATCCTCCTCAGCACCCTATTCTCGAACACCCTCAGTCTTTGTTCCTCCCTCAGTGTGAGAGACCAAGTTTCACATCCATACAGAACAACAGGTAAAATTATAGTTCTGTATACCCTAATCTTTGTGTTTTTGGATAGCAACCTGGAAGACAAAAGATTCTGCACCGAATGATAGCAAGCATTCCCCGACTTCAATCTGCTCTTAATTTCTTCATGAATGGAGTTTCGATTCGTTAGGGTTGCTCCCAAATATTTGAATTCTTCCACCCTTTCAAAGGATTTATTATCTATATTTATGTTGTGATTGTGTCGTGCATTCTGATTTCGAGACATGACCATGTACTTAGTTTTCTCAGCATTTACTTCTAGACCAATCTACTTACTAGCAATAATTAAATCTTCTGCATTTTTCTTTATGCTATGTACGCTTCCGCCCAATATATTAACAGCGTCAGCATAAACCAGAAACTGATGTGTACCATTCAATTTCAAGCCCTCCTGGTTTGCCTGAACCCTCCTAATGGTATATTCTAAAGCAAAGTTGAAAAGGAATGGCGACAGAGCATCTCCTTGTTTCAAGCCATTCTTAATAGGAAACGTGTCAGACAGGTGTTTGCCTACCCGAACTCTGCTATACGTTTCACTTAGGCACATTTTTATTAACCTTACTAGTTTCCTGGGGATACCGAACTCAATGAGAATATTATACAAGACCTCCCTCCTAACTGAATCATAGGCTTTCTTGAAGTCTATAAATAGCTGATGCACTGCCTCATTGTATTCCCATTTTTTCTCAAGTATTTGACGAATGCTGAATATATGATCAGTAGTTGACTTGTTACGTCGAAATCCACACTAATGATCCCCAATAATTTCCTCTGCATATGGAGTTAACCTTGACAAAAGGATGTTGGATAGAATTTTGTATGTAGTCGACAAAAGTGATATGTGTCGATAGTTACTACAATCTGTTTTATCACCCTTTTTATAAATAGGCACAATGACCGACTCCTTCCATTCCTCAGGCAATTCCTCCTTATTCCAAATAGAAATAATAAGTTTATGGATTTCAGACCGAATAATCCTACCCCCTGCTTTAATCAATTCTGCTGGAATCTGATCAATACCTGGTGATTTGTGACTTGTGACTTTTTAGCTTTATGGGATGGTTCTAAAGGGTTAAAAGTAGAGAGTTGTATACATTCCACATGGAGCAAAATTGGGGGAAATTTGAAATCATATTATGTAAGACGTGAGTTCATGTACAGTTGCCTTAACATAGAAATAACTGGATGCCAGTGGATATATTGTTTTCTTTGTTCTGTGGTCAGTATTATATAACTGTAAGAAAACTAAAATTTGTTGTACTAGTGGTGGAAAAACTAGAACTTCTAACCCAATAAAATTTGTGTTGATATATTAGACACAAAAGATATAGGTGAATGAACATTTAAGTTCGTATCATGATTTGAATTAACAGCTGTGTGCACCAACAAGAGATTGTGTTAAAAGTTTACTGAATGGCTAATGATTCACAGTGCTACTCTATCCTGTAGTGAAGAGCAGTAAACGAAAGTGCACAAAGTGTCAGTGTAAGAGTATAATTTAAATTTACAGATAAAACATTACTATAAATAAATTTTCATAAAGATTACATTTTTCTAGGACGTTACACCATGTAGTTTGGGAGATGGGTACCAGTCTTTTTCAGGAACATTCCATCAAATGTTGTTACTCATGTACCAAAGTACACAGCATCATGCCCAGGAGACAGTAATCTTCATAGTCACTGGTGTGAGAATTCCACACCTCTCAAACATTTGTAAATTGTAAGTAATCTACAGTTATGAAGCTCAGAACAGTGTTTGGCATATTGTCAACAAAACTATCCTAAGCAGAATATTTAAAGCTGCTTTTATTGCAGATTAGAAACTGTGTGCATGTAATGCATATAGTGTTTCTTTGTAGGTTAGCACTGAAGGTTATCACATGGAGAGCAGGTGTGATAATGAGATGGGAGTTTTGCTTCATTTGAAGGAGCATGAAAGAGGATGACAAATTGGCCTGTGATGGATATGTGTGGCTAAGTGGCTGGAAGAAACATCTTATGGCCTGCTTTTATAAGTACATCCTTCAGTAGCAAGAACTTGGATTGTTACTTTGGTTGAGTAAATAGAGAGTAACATTTGCAAGTAAATGCTTCCTATCTGAGGCTCAGTTAATTGAAAGTTCATATTCCACATAAGGTTTTCACAAACAAGTCTTCTCTTCCCCACAAAGCACCCTACTCAATGCTGTGTTTCTGATGTGAGCTATCATCTAAACCTATCCTGGATAAAATTTTCTTACGCATCACATTAAAAAGTAAGACAGTAAAATTAAGTTACATGATTCTTGGCTGTATATCCAATTTTAAACATCACCCTAAGGGTCGCAGGGGAAGAAGCCCTAGTAAAGACAGATTTGTCCCTTTGCATGTTATGAAGGTATATAGGAGAGTGGACATACAGCTCCTTTAGTTCTTAGTGCTGGCACCAGGCAGAGGGGTGTGGTCAGTTTTATACTATGGCCGGTTTACACTTGGCGAAAGAGACCACAATACCCACCGAACAGGGGGCTGGATGGGCCCCAGAGGTGGTCTGGACACTTTGGAGAAGAGAAAATCTCTTGTCCCTGCCACACATTGAGCACCACTTCCTCAGTTGTCCAGTCTGTTGCATAACCACTGTGCTGGACAAGTAGAAACAGGCTTTGTACTTCCTGACATCAAATGTTGACAAACGTGTACTTAAACTCAATTTCATGAAAAAATGGAGACCTCAACCAGCAATATACGGAAGACAAAACTGCTTTCATTTAGCACTACAGCTGCGATTTTAAACTACTATAGAAAAAACACTTGGAATCAGGATCAATTGGACTTTATTTTAAATCACTGCTAATAAGTATTTTCACCCTGCCACTTGGAATTTAATGGCATTTTGGTATATAGTAGGCAAAAACATGATGGAAAGGATCTGTGAACAAATCTCCACTCAAGATTGTATTTATTTACATAGTAAATTCCACTGTCATCCTTATTCAGTTCAACATTGTAAGACAAGGTATATAATGTGGCCTGCCATGAATATCTTAGTTCATGTATTTGAGACACAGCTAGATTGTATGGTCCCAGGTTTACATCCTGGCTAGGATGGTAAAAACAGTGCATAGATGAAAAAAATGTAGAGGAGTAAGAAAATTCAATAATCCACTCACCAGCTATCAAATGTCCATGCAATGTTATGCTCGTGCCATAGTCTCATTAATTATTTATTGGAAGTGAACATGAATTATTTAGCTGGTAATATTGTCACTAATCCAGCCATGTAATTTGGCAGGTAGGAAAAACACACTTTCAACTGTAATATGTAAGTAGCTAAAATAGAGTACTGGTTATCTGTTTGGAGGATAATTGTATTTCATTACTCTTCCTCTTTCACCTGATTCTTCAGAGTCCTTAGCATCAGGAAGTTATTGTGCTGGATATGTGGCATGATGTAGTCTTACAGATACCATATTGGTTTTATCCTCCACACATCAGATTCACATTGCAGGCATTTAAATCTGAGCACAATTAGTTCAATATCCGAAGTGACAATAATATTAAAGTACTGCCATTTATTACATGTATGATCTCCGTAACTGAAAGTGTAAGTTCAAAATATGATGAATGACACAAAACACAGAAGTCAGTACATTTGAAATTATTTCAAATATCAGATGACTAGATTAAACAGTAGCTACTAAAGCAAAAAATTACAATACACATGTCAATGTGGTATAATAAGATTTGGAGAGATTTTGATGTTGTTTCATTCTATTGACTAAATATTTATCTGTTTACATAAAGTTATGAAAAAGTGATGCACAAATTTATGCAGATATTTTCCTAATTGACACAATAATGATAAAATATAGCCCTTTAAACCGAGGACACACAAATCCAGGGTGCCAGGTTACCTGGACAACTAAGTTGTGTACAGTGGCACCTAATATTTTTGGGTCCTCAATATGGAACTTGCTTCATGTCACCCTTCTGATGCCTAGAATTTTGGGGTGGCTTCTACATTTTTACAAAACTTTTGCATCCCTGCTTTAAACTATTCTGTATTTTGTACCACAAACATAACTATTTCAAAACTTGGCAAATGATGTCATTTTTCAGTGATTTTATATATCTGATAAAAGACAAGTTTGTTGTTTCAGCAAATCAAATTGATTTGTTGAATTACCTGTTAATTATAACCAAGGAGAAGAAACTCAGTATGGTTTCCATGCCTCTGCACCAGTGTATGGTAATGACAACAGTAAACATACAAAAATTACACAGAAACTGGAAATGCTCAGCTTTTTGTTTCACTGAACCTCGAGTCTGACACTTTTAATGTGTGATTAAATTTCTATGTAACATCTCTGAAAGCGACTGTCTAAGTGACTATATTTCAGTACTTAATGAAGATGATGATAACTGATAACACTAAATCGTTGTAGATTTTACCATATTAGTGTACTTTCACTGTGCTGAGATTCAATAAAAACTGTTCATTTATTCTTTGTCACCGATGTCACAAAAGAAATTGCACTTCAATTTGCTAGATGTTTTTGCATGCTGGATCTTGCTGACGGTTGATTACTACGGCTTCCTGGTCAAATGCTAGTAATTTCATGTGGAGTAGAAATACACAGCTGTTTTCATTCAGAATTGTTAGAAAAAAGTTCTAAAACAGAACTTCTAAGTTTTTAAAATGTTCCACATTTTGTCCATTTTTGTGTCATGTCTGGAACCAACAGTAATTGTATGTTGTTGACTACACTGCATTAAGGGAAAGAAATAATGCTGGTACTGTTACATATGCAGGCATATTTACATGCTGAATGAAGACATGTTCACTTCTCCAGACACAGAAAACAAAACTTAATCCTATAGTTTCATTTCATGCTCTTAATATATTTTAATCAGTCACTTTATGTAGCACATGAATCAAACTTCTTTCACTTTATTATTCATAGTGACACTTGAAATGTATCATGTGCAGCATTATTGGTCCAGTGAAGTTAATTATAGGGATATACATAGTCATATAGGCCTTTACACTTGAGTATCATATGCTTGTATGGACACAATCACAGCTCCTCAAGTTTGGTGTGTTCAGTTAAACCATGCCTACAGAAATGGCATATTAAGTACTGATCTGTCATGAATGTGTGACTGGCAGCATGGAAACACTGCTAAAAATATACCAAAATGAGTGATATTCTGATCATGAGTCAGGCTTATTTTATGGATGAATAACAAGTATGTGAAGCACACTAGCATGTTTGTGTTGCCCTGTATTCCACTAGGCCAAGTTACGTCATGATCTTGAATACATAGTACAGTTATACAAAGTATACTAAAATATTAATATGTTGGCCTTAACGAAAGACTGAAATGAGTATCACACAATATAAGATTAAAATCATAACATAAACATAAAAAAGTGGAGGCACAAAAATAAAGCATGTACCAAAACACTGGCTAGAGTCTTGTATCACAATTGACTGGGATAGGTCACACTTTTGGTTTACAATAGCTGTTGCTGGTTGATGGAATTGGTTCACTGACACCGCAGTACACAGGTTGCCCAGTTAGGCTGTGTTCTTGGTATACAGTAGCAGACCAGACTAGGTCACTCTCTTGATTCATAATATTGGAGGTAGGAATGTCCCCGAGTCATCGAGGTTGGGATCAAGCGTGGCTACCAATTCACCAATAGCTGCAGTTGTACGACTGCTTCCACTAGCACTATTCAGTCCATTTAACTTAAGTTTGGCAGTCCCATTGGTGGAGACACCTTCAGCTGATTCTGTTTGGTGGGCATTTCCTGCAGACAGTAGTTTAGACACACATTTTTTACCTCTGTACAGCCGATACAGTGAGTACTGCTGCTGTGCCACAGCTGAGGATTCTCCTTCAGGCGCTCGCCGATGATGCTGCTGCTGCTGCTGACTGCTGGCAACTTCTGACGGAGACCGCCTCAGCTCTTGCTGCTGCGTTGAGGCATATGACTGCAGCCATTCATGGTGCAGAGCATCGTCAGGTGTCATGCGTTTCTTGGCATCCCATCTTTAAATGGATAAGGAAGCACAGAGGGTAATTTTGTAGACAGCTGTATTAAAATTTTAAATTCCACACATTTGCAGGCAAATTTTAAGATAAGTTCATTTATGATCAGGTGTAAACAAAACAGAAAAAGGACATGACCTTTTGATAAAAAAGGGCCTGTTCATTCATCAAACTAAAATTTTGTTTGCATTTCTCAACTTTTATGCATAAAGGTAACCTCTCATGAGGTTGGCAGTGAAGAGCAGGAATTAATTTTATGCAACTAATGTCTACTTTGATAACCCCATTTGTAACAAAGCATCACATAATTTAAAAAGCAGCTGACTTTTCAGATGCATTTTGGGAAAGAGTAATACACAAACTCTGTCTCTCAGGTAGGATAAAAGTGAGCTGTGGTGACTAAAATAATTTGATGCTGGATGAGTTTACTGAATCCATTGACACAATTCCATATGTGGTTAATAACTGGCTTATTACACACCCACACCCACCCACCCACACCACCCCTCCCACACACACAAACACACACACACTTCTTAAATTGTCCACAATATGTTCCAATGCAACAGCATAACCTTCAGGTGTAATGTCCACATAACATTATCCTCAAAATAATGAAGTAACACATGTGTGAGAGTATGTAGTATGAAAGTGTTACTGGTTAACCCTTTGGAACAAGAATTTAGTGCTTGTAGTGACATGCAGGAGGCCAGAGTTTAAATGGGCGGCTGCATAACAGCAGATGTGTGTGTGTGTGTGTGTGTGTGTGTGTGTGTGTGTGTATGAGAGAGAGAGTGACATGTTTGGCGTTTTGAGCATCACATATATTAGTTTTGACTCCAAGGGGTTAAGATAATGGAAAGGATCAATGCAGTCATATAACACCAAACAAAAAACACTTTTGTATTATTCATTAGAACACTGTAATTACTGCTGGGGTTCTGAATTGAAATCTACAGTGCAGGATGTTCAGTAAAAATGTGACGATTACTCTCAAATGATCAAAAACTCTCTACTTTTATGAAACCCAAGATTTCATTTCCCTGTTCACAAAAATTTCCTATTACATTCTTCTGAGCCAACTGAATCCCTTGCACTACACATATTCCTCAAAGAACCATTTCATTTTTCCCTTTCTTCTACACCTAACTCTCTTTTCTTTATATTATTGACCAAAATATTATATGCAATTTTCTTATTTCCCCATGTGTGCTACACACACCACACATTTCATACTCTTTAATTTAATCATTGAGCAATTGTTAAGCTATGTGCAATGGTTAAGCACTTGTCTGCTGTTTCTGACCCTTGGTATTACATATACTCAAATGTTATTTTAATATTTTGGAAAGATAATTTTGTCTAAAAGTCCCACAGAAAGATGGTGCTATAGAAATGAATTAAATTGTGAAGAATTTAAGGGTGTCTGTTGTTGTTCGGCTAGCACCTCCAGATATGATCTGCATGACCATTCTGGTCTCTATCCATCCAGACAGGAGAACAGAATTCTGTCTCAAGTGGGGAGAACCCATATGGCAGATTCTGTTACCGCAGTGCCAGAATGATAATGAGGGGAGGCATAGATACAGCTTAATAAGGGCTCTATACCACAGCTTAGTGAGCCTGATACTCTTGGCATCCTAAAAGTTTAATCATCTGTACAAGTTAAAGTTTCAGTCTGTAAGCAGGCAAATCAACACAGAGATCTAACCAGGGTTTATCTAAGAGCCCTGAAAATTACATTCCATGGTCTTACTCCAGTAGTACCAGGTCCACCAATTTAAGAGGATAGATGATATTAGTAGTCACACATATTGCTAGTTAAATTAACTATCCATGTTATAGCTTTGAATGTAGCTAGAACTGACTTTCTGTTTGATAACTGGGTAAAAAGTGTCAAGAGAAAACTTGTGTCTGTAAACTTTGTAACATTACACATATGCTGAAAAAGAAAATGGGATGATCTAGCATACCTTTTAAATGTATATATTCATGCTGCAACTGCACATCCTTGTTTTATATCATGGGAAAGGTATGTAACTTGTGAATTGATTATTTTTTGTTCTTCCTCTGCCAGTCATCAGAGAAGTACAAATAAAAGGTTTCATTGTCACTGTTTCATTATGAAGTGATAAAATGAACTATAAGCATACAAGTAACAAAGATCACACTGTTAAACCCATGTGTGTACTTTATTCACATTTCATACTCACTCTAGGCATTTTGATATGAAGTCCACAAATAGTGTGTCGTTGCACCGTATTGCAGTGGCTAGATCTTTGGATCCTGGTTTTCTCTTTCTACCTTTACTATTAGTAATACACCTTGGGTTGCCTTTAGAATCTGAAAAGGAATAAATATTTACATCATCATTTATTTAAACATTTCCTTTAAAATTGTGTATTTTGCTGGCAGTAATGTATCTGTGTACAAACCAAAGAAGAGTCGTCTTCTTGATGCATTCATAATGACGTCCTCAGGAGGCGCTCCAAGGACTTCCATGATGCAGGCCAACTGTTCCACCTCATTCTCTCCCGGAAATAAGGGATAACCTGTGTACAGCTCAGCCAGTATGCATCCTGCATGACATAAATGCATCAAGGTAAAAAACTGGTAATGTCTGCATAACTTAACACATAAAGAACCTGTGAGAGGTCATGCCTCTTGGTGTGGTCTCTGGCTGTGTGTTTATATTAGAAGTTTCAGTTTTCACTTTCTCTGTTAAATGATGCCTGAAAACACCTAAAACCAGCATTCTTCTTTTCTTTAGAAGAGGACCTGGTTTTCTGCCCCATACTTGTCTCAGCCAGTCAACCATGTGTTCTTCTGTCACCACCGTCCCCTCTCTTTCTCACCACACTTTAGTTTTTTTCTTTCAGAATATTCTTTCTTTTCAGACTAACAAATGTGTCAGTGTCCTGCCATCAGCCAGAACTGAACGCATTGCAGTTATTCTCAGTTTCTGATGTCCTGTTGTTTGGTAAGTGCAGATTGTGATCTTTTGCAGTAGTTGATAGTGTTGGTCAGCATGTACAAAAAAGGGCAGGGGTTTCATTTGTGTTACCCATTTGACTTAAGAGGTATTCAGTGCAGATTAATTATAGAGTATGGCTGTGCTATTAACTTTCAGTGTAATCTATGGGAAGCTTCTGCATCAACATAGCTCTGACAAAGAGCTAACTTTTCACGAGGCATAAATCTTACTGCCTAACCATTACTGGCTCTGAAATCTTGCCACAGAATCCTCAGCAATGTAGTGACTTTCAATGTCTTCATTTGTATCATACCTCTGGTAACTGGAAGATTATTGTTATGTTTTTCTACCACAAACTCTAGAACTTTTCAATACAACTTTCTTGGCCTAGGTGCCACAGCTGCTAGGGTAAGTTTTACTGAATTTGATCCCTGAGAAAACTTCATATCATATATCCAGAACGTCTGTCACTGGCTTTGAAATTTCCTTGCTTGGGCAAATGATATGCTCATCAGATTCAATTTGGTCCCCTCAATTGTAGCACTTTTTGTTTCCTCTAGCATCAGTATTGTGTTCCATGATGCAGAATTGCCATGCTGCAGCAAAATTGTTGGTTTCTTCTGCATGTTAATTTACCATTGATTTAATATTAGCATTGTGACTACTGGTATTGAAGATGCTGTTTTACCTTTGCTTTCAACATGATCATCCATGATTTTTACAGAATACTTTAATTTCAAAATCTTCCTACTTCAATAATCTGACTTGAAATAAGCTATTAGCATGCCAATAATGAAATCAGAAGTGCAAAATAACATGTATAATTATTATAGCAGCTGTGTAATTTTCTTTACTTACTTAACTGCAGTAATTACAAAAACATTAATTTTGGGTGCCATTATAATGCAATTCCCCATTCTTCAGATGATTTAGGAAAACAATTCTTGCCTTATATTTGGGTAAATAAGATATATCCTGTTAATTTTAAAATTTGGTTTAGTAATGAGGCCTTGAGATAATTGCTGTAAAGTATTAGTCAAAATAGCTCTATGATGTTCCTATACCAAAACTTCTATGTTCATTCATCTTCTCCCTCCTTAGACATTTTTACTTTACACTACCAAGCCTCTCCATTCTCCAAGGGTAGGTTCTTTGTTAAAAGCAATTTCAAAATCCACCCTTGGCTTACCGAGCCAGTCATTACTTTACTGCGATCTCATTAGCCATTCATTTTCAGGGTTCTTGTCAGACCTTCTCAGCTACATCAAAGGTGCTAGAGGCTAGGTTTGTACTTAACTTCATACTGACAAGCTACATATAACAGCATATACAGTAAAACCCTGTTAAGATGTTTTTGGAAATTCCAAGAAAATCTGACTTCTTATGCGGGAAATTTCTTAAAAGGGTAGGACCAAAAGTTGTTTTTAAAGTCTTTTTGTGAACTTATTACACATGTATGCTGAATCTGTACAATTTGCAGCTATCTTAACACATCCTCACTCATATCTGACCATTTAACCATTCTGTCTATAACGTTTCATTCACAGTTTTATTTACACCATGACCTATACTGTCACTGACTTTTCATTCACAAGTTCACATTTCATTCCAGATGTTTACTTTTCCTTGAAATATTTTTCAAGTGTGGGTTGTCTTGCTCTTTTTTAAAAAACAGTAACAGTATACACCTTCAGATTCCATAGGTTCACTTTTAGTTAGACCAAGAGGGGTGGTCAGTAGTTTCAGCCACTTTCACTAAGTCTGCAGTGTCTTGAACTTATTTCCTGGAATTGCTGATGTAACTTATCTGCACATGGTCACCACAAATGTTTCACAATCATACTACACCACGATGCATTTATATTACTGCCGATAAATTATGTTTAAACAAGTTGTCGCAATCGACCACCCACTTATCTCATGTCAAACCGCTGTCCCCCAACTACGCGCAACATCGTGTCACTTTGAATAGCACGCGCCTAAACTTCTTCAAATGTTATTGGCTGCCCTCATTTCTTCCAAGTCCTGGGCAGTTTAAGCAGCAAGTGAGCTGCCATATGCCAGCGTTGCCAAACACAGGCTTATGCAGATCATGGAACAGCTAGGATCAGCTTCTGGCCACCCGATACAATTTTTCGGTTGTGGTGAGAGACTGAGTAGTGGGGACTGAGTGACTGCAGCCTCTGCATCGCGGAATAGATACGACACCCCTGCGGCGGCCGTGAGGTTGCAACATTCTGCTGTGTGAAACGTGGTGTAAATGACCGTGGAGATTAACCTATGTGAACTGACTGCACCATTTGAACACTTCGTTTTGGAAATGGAATGAATGGAAACTTGAGGAAATTCTTTAAGATTTTGAAACATAAAATGTATTAAATGGGTAAAAAAATTGTTTCGTCATCAAATTTGTTACTTCTTAGGTGGGAAATTTCCTTATGCAGGGATGCATTAAAAGTACAACATGTAATGTTAATCAAATGGAAGAATTTTGGTACTTTTTTATCCTGACTTCTTAGGCGGGAAATTTTCTTAACTGGGGACGCCTTAAACAAGTTTTACTGTATAACAACAACAAAATGGAAATTAATGTTATTTACCAAGACTCCACATATCAATTGCAGTCCCATATCGTAGACCAAGTATGACTTCTGGAGATCGATAGAACCGTGACTGGATGTAGGTATATATACTCTCACGAGAATAGCATGAACTGCCAAAGTCAATGACCTTGATGGAACTGCTACCTCGTTGTTTCAAGAGTACATTTTCCTGCAACAAGACATGTGACAACACAAACCAATTGGCAACGTAGTTATTATCTAATATCTAGTGTCTTCTGCATGTGTCTAGTAACAAATATGCAAGGCAATAAACATGATATGACTAATCATGAACAACAACATGCCAACTTTTTGGTGTTAAACACAAGTTCAACATACTAGCACAAAACTCTGTCATTTAATTGTATCATGAACCAAGTAAATCCATACAGAGTTTAATGAAGCTGATTTTTCTTTAAGTATCTCCATTGGAGTACTACAAGCAACAAATGTAAAATGTGCAAATATTATCCTTTTAAAGCCTAGCGGTAACTTTACATATGACCAGGTTTAACATTAAAAAATTATACGTGGTGCCCAGATTGCATTTATGTGTTTTGTACAGATCTCAGAACAAACAGCGCCTTTTGCCTTATAAAACATTAAGAGATTGGTTTTTATAACGGAAGTGGAGAGTGTTTACAGCGTGGTACGCACTGAGTCCTTATATAAAACAGACATGCTCCGTCTTTAAAGGGTTATACAACTGACTGATCTATCTTACATTTATAACTAATACTGAATTACAATTGGTGTAGTATGAAGACTGAAAACTAAAAAATTTCTGCTGCCACCATGCTGAACTAAGCATAATGTTTCAGACTTATAGATATATGTATTTATAATATCCTGGCATAACAAGTTTTGTATAAAGCTTCATAACTTACAGTCATAAAACTGACTTCTGTTTTCAGTTTTCAAGAAGATTATATGTTTCAAGTACTTGGAATACTAGACACACTCAATGGTTTTAGTATTGCTTTCACTTTTAAAGTTCTCATGGCTACAATCATCATGCTCTTAAAGGTGCAGATGTTAAAAAGTAAGTACTGTGTTGAAGTTATGGTTATAAAGTGTGAGTAATTATTTTTAACCTTAAGAAATAAATTCATTTCTATGAACTGAAGACTCTAGGTTTAATGACAACTAAGGAAACTTGTTTAGTTACTAAAAACTGCTACTCAGAAATGTTAGAAAACTGACTTGCACTGTATATTCCATGATACTCACGGGTTTGAGATCACAGTGAATAATGCCTTCCTTATGCAGTAATTTGAGGCACTGTACCAGAGAATGGGCAAACCGTCGGATTAAACTGAGACTAAAGCCCTGGTAATTGTTCTTCTTGATTAATTCATACAGGTTTAGGCTAAAAACATAATAGATGCAGCTGTAGAAATAATTATTTTTCAGTAACATGCATACAGTGAAATATCATATTACTGAAGATGTAATAGTATGGTTGAGGAAAAAACAGATGAGTACCGTCTACATCTTTGCTGTCCTTAACAACTCTTTTAACACACAATTTTTTTCCATAAAGTAGCATTCATTTAAAACGGATCCAAAGCAGATTTTGCATCACATGTAGGCTGTATGTTTTGTAACATAGCCATTTCTGATTAAACATAGCAATTGAGTGTTTAGCACCCCTGATTGATATCGAGGATGTGTCCTGCCTGATTCTCAGCCTTGAGGATAGGCAGATGGTGGGATGGAGCCTTTAAGAGGCTATGAGTGCTTCTATGCACATTCCTATTTATCATTCACAGTCATCCTGCCATTAATGTTGTATGCAGCTGAGAAAATGTAATTAAATGGGCTAAGAAATGAGTAAAATTATCTCAGATATAGCTAAGTAATCCATGCTACAAAGGGATTTATTTGAAAGAAAATGAATGCTTCATTTACATGATCTGCTATATGTAGTTCAAGGCTAGCAGTTTTTTACACAGGAAACTTGTGATCTGTCCCCAGTGGCACGAGGAAGCCTTGTTGAGTTTGTATTTTCATATGAACTTATGGAACAAACTTGCTGATACATACAATTCTCTTACAATTACATATACAAGAACGTCCTGTTTTTAAAAGGGATATTATGGGTGTGAAGCTATAATTCCCATGATACCACTGAAATTTCATTAGCATTTTAACTTCTGGTATCTTTCCATATCTTTTGGTTTGGAATCTGTTGAATGTTAAATCAAAATGGGATGGCAGTATAAGAAACATTTGGGCTGAATCATGTATTACAGTAAGGAAACTCTATGAAAATTTAATTTTCATACAAATGTAACTGACAACTTGTTAGCAGGAATGATTGTATCATGGATGACATGTCTGATGGTATCTATTATCAGTCTCTGGAAGCCCTCGCTCTGGAAAAAATTGTTCTTTTTGTATCCAAAGTGAATTCTGGTGAAATATGTTCATACATTCAGCTGAATTTGAATTTGGAAAGGAACCTATAAAGAACTAGCCGTGTGATGAGTGTATATAGAAATCAATGAAACAAAGGTATCTGTAGGAAAGATATTCAGAATACTACAAGACAGAAAAATTTTCAAAGTTATTTTAAGCAATGCTGATTTAAACCAAATAAACATTGTGTTCTTTTAGCAACCTCTATACAAAAGAATTTCCATAAACTCAAGCCGTAGCTTAGCTGACTTGAATTTTTATATAATAGAGATGTTAAAGATTTCCCTGTTAGCTACTTCTGTGGTTACATTTTCAAGTTGTTATTTCTAATGACTATAATACAAGCTTCAGGGATCAACTCACCTCATCAGCTCAAAACTTATGCACAGATGATTTCTGAAGCAGAAGGACTCCAACATGTGAATAACATTATGAGTGCCATCCTTATCTTTATTGCGAAGATGATCCAAGATATTTACTTCAATAAGTGCTTGATGATGAAATCTCTTTTTATTCCTGAAAAAAATTAAATGTTTTAAAATTACTTAAAGATTATCAACAATATATTCTACTCTTGATTTCCAGACTTAACTTCATAATATACTGCTTAATGTATGTGCTGTGTCCTGTATTAATGTAAAGAATCCTTCTTGGTTAATCTTCTGGAGAAAGAATTTCACCATGTTTTCATATACAAACATGATGCAACATGTCACTTGCTAGAAAGAAGTTGCTTGTACATTTTTCAATATAAATTATTCAAAAAACAAAAGTGAAAGTAAATTTTTTGGTTCCTCAATGCATATTCATGGGCCAGGACATCTGGGGCCATCACAAATTGGAAAACAAGTACCACATAAGAAAATACATTGACAAATCGTCCAACACTTCAAGGGTAAGCATTCACATGGTCATTGCATTAAAACACTGTACCTTAGAATAACAGTACAGGAAGTCAAATATGAGACAAAAATTTGAATACTGAACAAAGTGCTTAGTATTGACAATATCAGTAATTGCCAATATGAGACAAAAATTTGAATACTGAACAAAGTGCTTAGTATTAACAATATTAATAATTGCCACTTGTCCCTGATCATTGATGTCTTTTGCTGTACCTTGCATGTTAGTATGTTCACAATTTATGAATTTTAAAAACCAAGGAATATAACAGAATCTAGCACTGATGAAGAAGATGTGAAAACAAATTTCATTAACCAAGAACTGTGTTCACATATAACTTCTTTCAACTTACAAACGCCTTTGATATAAAAATGAAATTCACATTTGCTGTAAAGTCAAGCCAGCAATCCCACTTAGAAATTTACTAAGAACCTGTCTTGTAAAGTCTTCGTTCCGCTGGGATATGGCACCTTGTCATTGGATGATTGGTGCCTGAAGTTTCAACAAAACATGCTGGTCTCATCTTCACTGGACTTTACAAGCTTTGAAGATAAGACAAGCACAGTGTCTTGAAATATTAGGTACCAATAATGCAGTGATGCAATGCAATGTTCCAGGAGAAAAAAGACCTCAGCTGCACCACTCTGAAAGCCTAAAAACTCACACGTGTCTTGTAACATCTTTAAAGGGAAACACTCTGTATTTTGTACGAAGTTTTTTCAGAAACTTACCTAATAATCTTGATGGCTATATGATGATTTGTTTTATGGTCTAAAGCACGAATGACTTGACCAAAGCTGCCTTTACCTATTACCTCAAGGATTTCGTACCGATACGATATGTGGTCATGGAGAACCTTGAAAATAAATTCAAAATATCAAAGTTTAGACCATTATTACCCGAACTATCAGCTTTGCACACACATTACATAAAGAAAATTTATAAGTTTTCGAAACATCAACTATGTTTTCCCCAACCAAATATAACACTCATCCCCATTGTAAGTATTTCTGAAGTTCACTGTGAAACCAGTAATAAAGTGTGAGAAGTTTGCACTGTATCTTTTATAGAGCTTTTGGAATACAACAGACCTATAAATTATAATATGTTTTAAACAACATCAGTATTTTACTACAAAATGAAGCTGGTGCAGTTGCCTAAAATATTTAAAATTATTGAATTATATTCAATGATTTTACATTCCTGTCTCACCTCACAAATGCTGAATAACTACAATGTTTTCTCTATGTTATTTACCTTATTGTAGCTGCCATTATCATCATCAAATCCACCATTCTGTGGATCAGCATGGATCTTGCAGGCATCAAGGCCCAAATACCAGATTTCTGGGTAGTCTTCCACTTCAATCCTTTCATATTCTGTGAGTCTGTTGCCATAGTACTTCAGTGCCTCTGGAAAGATTAAATACAGATGTTATACAACCAGAGTCCTAGCTTGGGGGGTCAGCAGTCACACAGACATCCAGCTCAGACACTTGCATGCAATGATGACACCTGGAGGAGTGGAGGTGTATATCCAGTCATTTGTAACCTGCTGTTCTATAACCTCCAGTGACACAGAACTTTCAGTTTTCTTTGGATTACTTGGCTAACCTAATTCGTCTGTCACTGTTAGAGTGGACTCCAAAGAGGGCAAGTATGCTTAGAAAAATCTTCCACCATTGCATCTCTTACATTAACACTTGTGCATGAACAGGTCAGTGTACATTATTCCTGTGTTCCAAATTTAGATGGCAGTGCTTTGTGGGGCTGATGTCCAATGTGCCTATACTTCAACTCTTGAAAAAAAAAAATTATTTGTAACCAGCAAACAAAACATATTTGTGTTGGTAAAGACTTGACGTGGTAACATTTAAAATGGCATGGTATGAACTGTCACAGACAAGGAGTACGCCTAATCATCAAAATGTCAGAAACAGTGCTAGTGGTGAGTGAAGAAATGAGACCTCAAGCCCCTGAGTACTATAATTCAGTGCTAAACTGTGCGTCTTGTGTAAGTACTTCTGTACGTAGATATTTCAAGTACATTATAGACCACAGTGTACAGACGCCATCCAAAATTCTGCAGACCTAACCTACAAACAACTTATTTGCAAATAAGGTACTTCTTTGGCTGAGATTTATTTAAATAAATCATAAAAATTAAAATTTTTAGTTGTTGAAGTGTACAAAATGAAAATTCTTTCAGATTTGACTTTTTAGAACCAGATAGAGTACTACTACTATCTATCATGAAAAAGGTATACCAAGTTCTACATAACAGTGAAAATTATTTTTCTTTAATAGGACAATGGTCCAGATCAGTATAAAAGCCAGGCAGAATAACAAACACATTATCAGAATGCAGGTTCAAGAATTCATTCTGATGTGTATTTTTGTTAGAAGTAATAGATATTGTCTTCTACAACACTGCAAATAGCGCTCTTAAAGTGCGTGATCATGGAAATGTAAAACTCTGCAACAGATCCATTAAACAGTAACTTCTGAGGAGAAATCATAAGGCAATTTTCCTATTGCACAGATTATATTCATACATAAATATTGTTATTATTGGTGTTTCTGTCATATTTTTTCAAGAACTGTGATCATACAACATTTGAGGACCCAAAAATAGGTGGCACTAGTAACAATTTCACGTGTCTGCCGTGTTGTTATTACTAATTGTAGAAAACTTAAAAACTGCAGTGTTGGGATGTCTTCCCATGGGATATTATTCAAAGAAGTTTAATAAAACTCGGTCATCTGGTTCAGAAGTCTACAACGTGGAAACACAGACAACATGGTGATCTCATGAACTTATTATGTATCCTGTTTAGGCTGGGAAGTAGGCTAGTGAAATGATCATCGATTGAGTACAAACACATTGACTCATCCTCTTGCTGCAGAAAAAAAGGGGTACTGCCGACTTGTGTGATAAAATAAATGTGCAGCGTGTGTAAGTCAGTATAACCCCATTCAATGTTCTCTTTTCATTTTTATGTGCGTGCAAACGTGGCATTAAGGAGGGTATATCGCTCATGAAACAGCAATTTGTCATAATCCACCGGTTCGTAATTTTACAGAAGACGAAATAAACTTGGCCAATCCTCAATACAAAAAACACTTAACAATGTTACGTTGTTACGAAAATATAAGGACAAGCAATTTTTCTTTGTGGACACAACATTTTGACAGAAGGTGTGTTTTTACCCAGTTGTCTAGGACGGCGGGAATCTCAGTTTGACGAATTGTGTGGGTTACGAAAAATTGACACTTCATGAGCGATATGGTATTGTCTATTCCGATCGAATACTTGACAGTCACTTTTCATAACTTTGCATGTATATTCCTTTACGTGATTAGGGGATTTTGTTTAACAAAGTGACCGAGTGACGCGTGAAAACCAGACATAAATCTTTACGTATACTAACTGCATTTTCTACAACATCGCTACTTTGCCTCGTACATTTATTTTTCTCGCTGGTTTTCCCAGCGTCCTGTCATTCCGAATTCATAGCTCCTTGGCGCTGAACGGAGAGCAGCCTAATGGTAGAGTAAGGTATTAACACATATACGCGGGTAGTTCCTTTCGTGCTGAAATCACGTAGCCCAAAAGTAATTGAAAGAGGTTGTGTGTTACGCGTTAAAAATGTATTCATTGCAAATGTCTTGCGAAGTGCGAGAAGAGTGCAAGTGTAATTCTTAACGCAACTTATTCTTACCAGCCGGTGTAAGTGGTAGTCGGCGTCCATGAGGATCGAGTCGTTGCGAAGATGGGTTACTGTCCAGAACGTTGTTGTTATTGTTACTAGTATTGTTGTTATTGTTATTGAGCACTGGGAAGCACGCGGACACTGGTGTGGGAGCAGCAGTTGAACTAGACCTCGATGAATCCTGATGCTGCTGATGATGGTGGTGATGGTGCAGATTTAACCGTGAAGCAGACACCGATACACTTGTAAGATGGCTGGTGCTACCCAGAGCTGGCAACTTCCGACTCTGTGGACACGAAAACCAAGGTATGGGATGTCTTCTACTGTCAATATAAGCTTTCACAGACATTTTCACTTTTATTCTTTGTGGACAACAGTGGCTTGAAATGTTCGTAATATCGTTTTCCTTGTGCACTATTGCACCCATGAAAATAAAAAAATGTTCACTGTCAGACGTTGTATGACTAGATAAGGTTAGGAGTGCATTGTTAGCACAAGACATGGAACCGAGCTGCTCTATCTCAAGTGCCTCATCCCTTTCACTCGAAAGCCACGTACTAACTGAACAGGATATACTGTGCGCTGGGTAACAGTAACTGGAAGGCCGTTGGAAGTGTGGGGAAAAGTCATTGAGGGGAAAGGTTGGTGGAAAGGTGGGGAATACGTATTAACATCGTCTGACTCTGCAGTCCGAATACAGTATCACGTGTATGGCAAAACTTGTTTTAAGTCGTGAGCAACGTATTCTGAAGAAGTTACCGTTATAATGTTGGGACAGTCGATGGACCGATTTGCCTGCGAGCGAAAGGTTATGTCGAGTGTATTTGACACATAGGGCGTCGTGTGGGTGAATTATGACACGTTGAGAATGCCAGTTCCTCAAGTAATGTAATAAATACTGACCGTCAGTAACAGTCTTTACAGGAATAACCGAGGCTACTAGCCTATAGACTCGCTATGGGCTGGACAGTCCGTGTATCGAATCCCATTGGGGGCCAGATTTTCGTGCTCGTCCACACATGCCCCGAAGCCCATCCAGCCTCCTGTACAATGGATACCGGGTCTTTCCCGGAGGTAAAGCGGCCTGGGTGTGGTGCTAACCACCCATCCTTTTCTAGCGCCGTGGTTTCGAATGGGTTTTAGCTATACCTCCGCCACCCCGCTGTGCCAGCGTAGGCATCTCATGAGGTGATCTTTACCTTTTACTCGCCTATATGTAGGTACCACCTGCTTTAATGTTCAATAATTCTGCATCTGGCCCACAGTGTCGGTATTTGTTTTGCATTATTGTCACACTATACAACGATTAGGCTCACTTTTCTAAAGACGTTAGCCATTAGTAAAACTTCTGATCTAACATTTATATACACATATATATTTTTCCAGTAGATTCAACGCATCAGTTGTATCAGGCAGAACTGAGCTGTCTGTGTTGTTAATTAAGCATCCCGTCCTGAGGATACATGTGGGGGAGTGGAGGCTTGGCTCAACGCCTTCCTAACCATGGCATTAGATGGAGAGTGGTCAGCTTCATGCAACGATGGCTTTTCTACCGTGGAAAAATCCTCCGGTAGTGCACTGGATGTAATGCAGGCTTGGGCCCAGAGCAAAGGCGCTATGGATAAAAGAAAGGTCTCTACTCCATAAAGAATTAAACCTTGACTCCTTGTTCTCCTGCTGTCATCCAGTCTACAGGGTAGTCCCTGTTCTAACTAAACAATCCCGGTTCCATAAGATTAAGATCAGAAATGCACAAATGTGTGGCTATAGATGAAATCGATCATAAATTAGAATTCGCTATTTATACAGGGTTATTCATAAAGAATGTCAGTATTTTAAAGGTGTACAATTTACGTATTTGCAAACTTAAAAATATTTGGTTTGCACCAAACGATATGTAAACTGTCCAAGGCTTTCCTGTTACCCAGTTAAAAAGTTGGTTTTCTTTTCAGCCGCCAAATAGTGCTGGGAATGAAAATGGCGACGCCACAGCAGAAGTAGTTTTGTGTACTGCCGTTTGCCAAGTCTGTAATCTCTTGGAACTGTCCGTACCACCGGCGAATGTTGTTATCCGACGGTGGATCGTCGTTAAATTATCTTCTAAACTCACATTGCACTCTGATTACCGATTGTGACCTGGCAAACTGCAGTACACAAAACGACTTCGGCTGTGGCGTCGCCATTTTCATTCCCAGCACTGTCCAGCGGTTGGAATGAAAACCCTTTTTAACCGGGTAACGGGAAAAACTCGGACAGTTTACCTATCGTTTGATGCAAATCAAACATTTTTAGATTTGCAAATACCTAAATTATACTCCTTTAAAATACGGATATTCTTTATGAATAACCCTGTATATTCTAGAAAGTTCCTATGTCCTGATCTCTTTGTAAAACGTCTTTGCATATTGAAAAGGGACGTTGACGTGAGTTAAACTGCTGGATTTATTTCCAGTCAAGGCATTACTGAAGAAAAATTTGTAATGTTTCTATAATAATAACATAGATGAAGACGGTAAATAATCATTTTACTGGATTCAAGGTTAATTCAAGAGGCTGCACGATTTGTTGAAAGATATAATATTACTAAAGGCGACAACAACCAAACTGATTAATTGCATAATGCAACGCAGTGAAAATGGGGGTACTCCGAATTATTATCAGCGTTATTTTGTCTGCCACAGATTTTCCGTCAATTAGAGACTGAAACCGAGATGAGCAGGCTAAACAAAAGATGACAATAATTAATATGAAATCATGTGTAATATACCGAGAACAGTACACTGATTGCAGTAGCAATGCACGCCTGTATTTAACTTTAATGTGAAGTGAAAACCTCCTCCTAAATTTAGCCACGAGTAGCTAGGATGCTATCCGAATTTGTAAAAGAATAACTTGTGCTACAATTCCAGGAAATATTTTTCTATTCCATTAACTCCATTTTATTCATCGGTAGGCGCCTCGCAGTGCATCTTGGATCCCTCCCTTTCAAATTTTGTGTTCACGCTCGAATAAATTTTCGTCACTGAAATGGAATGCACGGAACCTGACTGAAGCGTCGTTTATGCGGTTTAAGAAAAAGGAGCATGGCTATGTGAAAGCTGTCACAGGCCTAATTAAAATGCTTCTTGCAAACATGGACAAGAGCTTTTGCTTAATTCCACTCTTATACTTCAGAAGTCCATAACGAAAATTACTGAAAAATATGGTACAGCAAAAAAAAAAGTTTTATTGCTGGAGTTCAAATTGACTTCCATATTATCCATACATTAAAATGTATAAATGACACTGTGTCACGAAGTACGTGACATGCATTCGAGAAAAGATAAACGCACACACAATTTAGTCGGAAAACCTGAAGGGAAGAAGTCAGTTGGGAGATATAAGCGTGGGTAGGAGGATAATATTAAAAGGCATAATTTGGGTGGGAAGAGGTGCACAGGATTCTTATGCTCAAGGTAGAAACAAACAAACGAACACGCAATAAGCCATTCGGTGTCTTTAATAGACGAGAAATTTCTTGACCAGTGGAGCTTTTCAAGGACGAATCTATGCAGTGGAGGTCCTTAAAGAGGCGTTACATGTGTAGTTTAGTTTAAAATGTAGGGGTGATCTTGGGGTGCCACTCCCTGAGTTAAACACTGGACGAGAATAAACTGGTAATGGAGTGTCCATTAGCAACGAAAGGGTATACATACTTGAACTGTGTAGCTGTTAAACTCGACCAGTCAGCGACATAGACTTGTAACTTCCTGCGTACAAAACATGTTGATGAAGAATAAGTTCACAACGTATCTGCATTCTGTTTTGAGTGTCTATGCATATGTCTGTATTTCGACGCGTTATTTACAAAGTACAAAACAGCGCCTTAAGTGGAGGTCAAGTCTTCGCATGTTTGTCTGTTTGTGTCCAGGTGTCCGCTTATAAACCTTGGGCAGATTATGTTTTTTAAAATTCTGCGTAGGATACTTTCGCTGAATTTGTCAGACAGTTCCGGTTTTCAGTCCCATTGACTCATAATAAATCCCGCTTCACTTACAGCAGCAAATGGCCTCATAAATTGTCTATCAGATTTTGAATTGTTCAACATGAACGACCTCTGCATAACGTTAGTCGGTCACTCTGATTTTTGTTATTTTGACAGACTACATAGCGTACTATATAAAAGGCCATCAACTGATTGCAAAGAACGCCATTGGGAATTTTATGTGCTGCGTTAGTGGACTGCTTTCCAACATTGTTACCTTTTGTTACTGTGAGGCTTATAGAGACGGCGACTGACGTTGCGATTTATAGAGGAGCTGGAAGGAAGGGATTTATAAATATTTTTACAGCGCCACGGCAACCTACGCAACGAGGAAAGCCGACGCAGACTTATACTGGCCAAGGCTAACAATGCTTCTGGAAAAAGGCACCTGTGCATTCACATGAAGTATGCAGACGTCCCAGAAACGCATTCAGGGTGGTCAATAAATTTTTATTAAAAATATAAATTCTATAGGATTTTGCTTACTTCTCACTGAAATGCTCTTAAACACACTGTCATTTCTGTCCTAGATACATACACGTTATATGCAATTACAAAGTGATTAGTAAGATCTATTATCGAGTATGGTGAAGTAGCGGTAACGCTCCACACCAGTGGTCCCCAAATTGTACTCCGCGGATCCCAAGAGATCAGCGACCAGTTCGCAGGGGATCGGTGGATACATTTATGTAATGGCCACTTTGAAATCTACGTATTTCTTAAATTAAAAAATTAATGTTATGTTAAAAATAATAGCGGAAATTCTTTAATCGGAGATATATTTTTTGCATATGACCGTTAGAATATATAATTAAGAAACTTCCTGTATTCACAAAGTGAGCGACAATCATTTCAGTTAAGGTCAAGTCATGCAATGCATTCTTTCTTATGCTACTGGTATGTATTCATAGCTATCTAAAATCAGTTCTGAGATACAAAATTTTTAATTTTGGATACCTGTCTTCCGTACACTCTGTGTTTGCATCAACAAGGATGTGAGGATCCGTGGTTATTTTTCGAAGCCTAAAGGGGTCCGTCAGCCAAAAAAAAAAAAAAACTGCTCTAGACATATAGATCGATATGTGACTTGGCTGAACCGTTCTATTTTGCTTGCAATACATATTCCAGTCGCCTGCGTGGTTATTTTTATTTGTTGCTGCGAGTCGCTTTAATGAAGTTGGCTTTTAGTCGGGATCGATAAAAGAATATTTACTTCTGACAGGTTTTGAATTTTCTTATTATTTTCCACTAAATTTGTGGAAGGTATGTAATTACCCAACAAATGTTACAATTAGGCCGATCTCAGTGGCCGCGCGGTCTAAGGCGTAGGTCTGCGGCCGAGCGCTTGCTGGGATCGTGGGTTCGAACCCTACCAGGGGCATGGATGTTTGTCTCTTGTACAGTGTTTGTGTTGTCAGGTATAGGTCTCTGCGACGGGCCGATCCCTTGTCCAGAGGAGTCCCACCGACTGGGTTGTGTGTCTGAGTGTGATCAAGTGCAAATAAACAACCTCGACACCTACTGTGAGTAGGTAAGGACTACCATAAGGATGTTATAATTAGGAGACGAGTTCGAGGTTAAAGAAGACACCAGTACTCTCTGAAGCTCCTTGAAATGGTATGCTCTTTGTTTGCAAATCATAAATCCCTCGATATTTTTCCCCCTGTCCTTCGTTTAGCACCAAGGATGTAATTCATGTACACACGTATACTTTCCACCGTCGTGTAGGGTGCCATTCTGTAACTCCTGTATGTAATACTAATAACGTCCGCCCATGTGTTGGGTAAATAATGAGAGATAAATGCCAGCACCGTTGTGCAGTAGGTAACTAACTGTCCGACTCCACATCCGGTGAGGTAGGCTCGCCTGGTTAGAATCTCGGCCGGTTCGCCAGAAATTATCGCTTAGTACTTCCATGGCTTTCCTCTGTCCCTGTCGGCAACTGTTCTTGTAGTACCTTCAAATATGTCACGACCTACTCCCTTCACTTTCTTTCTACGTCATAATATTCTCCTACAATTTCTCATTCGACGCTCGGTTGAACAAGCGTTTTTAAATAAACAGGAAATGAAGAGAGTGGCTACATTTAGGATTAGTGTCTCTAATGTTCAGTCCAATTAATGCGTTTTGTCACCTTGCTGCAAACTTATGGGTACGCCTAGAGTAACGGTTGCCCGTGTCTAGGACTTGTCAGTCACTGCGTGAGTGTTGGAATGGAAGTTGTCACACTGTGAAAGCTGTATCCCTCTCACCCCGCAATGCAAGGAAAGTGAGCCTTCCTAACAAAAATTAATATGTGTGCTACCTTAATGTCGTTCGTACAGCGCAATGAGAATACGTATCTTATTTACAAAACCAACATACGTATAACCGCAGAAATTGTACCACTGTGTATGCGGTGTGTGATTATGTTGGTTTGGAAATAAAACACATGTAAGTGTACTACTTTACTAACTAGAACAATGTTGTCGTTCGTTGAAATATTGATGTATAACTGCAGGAGATGCGGAAGGAGTCGACTGTAACGGTGTAATGACAAATCATTATTAAGGACAAGCTGTCTACGTTTGTCAAATGGCTACCAGAGGCTCCATCTATTAGGACTTTTTACAGTGTGTGTTATTGCCGACTTCATAGATCGAAACATAAATATTTTATTCCCGACAGGGTTGAACACGAGGGTTCATATTACACTTCAACGAAGAAAATGTCCTAGAACTTGGTAACACGTGAAGAACTATTTGACCTTACAGAATTAAAATTCGTACGATAACTGTACCTTTTAATTGAGGCATAAATTTCAGCTTGAGATTTTAGGTTCTCACGGGAAAGGCTATGAAAACTACCCTCTTCCGGGATGTGACGCCGTACAGTTTGGCAGATACGTAGGCCTGTTAACGTTTCGGAGAAATGTGCTGCTTCTGTTTTCAAGACAGGTGTTTCCGCCCTCTATATTAAGGCAACACGCTGCTCGAAAATATTTGTATCTATATATCAACCCACAGCCCCCCGAAGACTAATGTTAAATTTTAATTGCTTTCTTTTTCCGTATTTAAGGTCACTCTGTTTGACTAAACCCACATTATTTAACCTCTACCACAAGGATTCTCAAACCCACACGTCAGCCTTCTTAAGATCTTGAAGTCTTGAAGCGAACCTTTTGGTTAAATCATTGTAAGTATGTGTGCATGGTACTCTTTGGGTTGTAAGTCCAATGTGATTTACGGTTTTGGGTCGCGGACAAAAAATAGAATACTACCGCTGTAAAAAAAAAAGTATTATGAAAATCGAGTTTTCTTGGGAGTGAAACCGTGCACTGTCTAACAGGACTAGAAGCTTCTAATATGTCAGGCAACGCTGAAACACACATCCTACTCTTAAAGCATATAGGCACTACTGTTGAAACACACAAGCCCTACTTGTCAGCATCCCAATTAGGAATATCCCAATAAACTAGAACATTTTTATATAAATCTCAAAGAAAGCTTTCGGTAATATTTCAGGTAGGCCTGCTGTACGTATCTGAATGTAGTCCTTTATTTTGGTTTGAGTGAATTTCTACTACAGTCTGTAAGCAGGACAGAGGAACCGGAAACGCGAGGAAAGTTTGGATCTGATTTCTAAAGGAAACATTGCAAGTAATATTTTTCGTACCTCCGGCGGTCTCATCCTGTCTTCTGGGCTAGATGGCGTGTACCTTTATTCCAGAGATTCCTACTGCCTCCATCGTCAAAATATAAGATGACGGAGGTAGCCGTCTGTACTTAACTTTCGGTCCATATTAATC
The DNA here is from genome assembly GCA_013340265.1 of Coptotermes formosanus. Taxonomy (NCBI): domain Eukaryota; kingdom Metazoa; phylum Arthropoda; class Insecta; order Blattodea; family Rhinotermitidae; genus Coptotermes; species Coptotermes formosanus. Next base: position 1,547,303 of record BLKM01000502.1, read on the forward strand.
ACACTACACGGCATCACATCCCAGAGGACGGAAGCCTTTATAGTCACCGTCGTGAGAATCTCAAATCTCGATTGCAATTCGACGCTGCATAATACCCCAGAAGCTCAGCCCATGTTTGGTTTGAGTGTGAAGCCCTGGCGACACACAGACATATTTACCTGGGTTCCTTCTTTTTGGACCCTGAGGACATTAGAGGTCTAAGTCTGGGGGCGATCTGGAACTTTTTTAAAAGGACAGGGCTTTCATGACTTGGACCTACTTAGGGGCATAAAGGGCCTGTTAAAGGCGTACGTGCATCGGGACCGTAAGGGCTGGACCCATACTCATTCATTCAATACCCGAGAAGAGCGCTGATCTCATCCACATTATGATTTCTGCAACTTAAGCGATTTTCCTTGAAACGTAATTGGTGAACCCCAGGGCAATATATTTGTATGGATTTGTTCTCGGTAAATTTTAATGTTTCTCAATCAAGTCAACAGCTTTATATTACTGCTCTCAATTAGACCTCGTGTGAGAAGTCTTCCTTTAATTGCCATTCAGTTGTACGTTGAGTCATCTATAAAGTACGGTGTAATAAGATAAAATGATGTGCGTGGGATTTATTGGCAACAGGCGTAAGAAGTCCTTTGTTCTCGAAGAACATTGCCTGGATCGTTCACCCGATGTAGCTTCGTTCTGGATCAGGTTTTTCAGGACGATGGCTTGAACTAACCAAATGCCAGCGTTGGCTACAGAAGACCGTCGGCTAAAAACTAGATGCTTCCTTTTCAAAGGCAATCGAATTATTTTCGGAACGACTTTATTTTGTGTGGAAATCAGCGTTTCTCTCTATCAAATGCAAAGGAATGATCGAACTTCAAGTATCAGAGGGACACCTCATTGCTTTTTGGTAATGGAATGGCCAGAATAAAATTTTATTTTACAGTAAGTAAAATTTGATAAACTGTATGAACACTAAATTAAAGGAAATGAAGAGAGGACGAAATTAAAGGAAATGAAGGGAGATGATACACAGTGTACGTTACAAGATTAATAACTGAAAAACATTCTTAAAATTAATATAAGGCCGTGTGTCTCAAATAATATAAGTGGAAGGTTTCTCCAGTGCGGAATACACGTATTTCCAACATGTTTCGTTTGAAATTTTAACCACTTCTTGGCCTAAGTGTTAATTTAAGACAGAAAAAAATTGGATGTGTATGAATCACAGTGTTACAAAGGAAATCACACTGCATATTCCGAAATTTGTCATTGTTTTTCACTACTATATGGAGTTAACTGCATATTCGCTATGAAGCGGAAATAAATTGACTGATACTGCTCAGATTCCATTGCTTATGAGAAATTCAGTCGCACCAACTGGGTCCACACTCGAGACTCGGCCTGCTTATAAACAAAGTAAATTTAGTGGATTATTTTCCATTCCCATGAATATTTTCATTCTTTCTGCTACTTATAAATATTATGCCATTTTACGCACACTTTGGAGTTTTGTCTGATCTTGAAGGCAGCCTCTCCGGAATTCAACACGATATATCAGTTAGTGGAATTCAGTTAAGTGACTACATTTTAGACACATTCAAATTTGAGAGTACTGTTATGCATTCTCTAGAGATATACGACAGCGATTGAAAGGGTACCCTTGTAATCTGAAGATGGACGCAACAGGTTCGTATGAAATGTCAGTGGGTCTTACCGGAAATGTTTATAAGCTGAAGTAAGATTCACCGTAAATGTAGGGAATAAAGAGTACTGAAGAACAAAAATGGCGCTTATGTTTAAGACACAGACCTTCGTAAGCAATAACTGCTAGAAGGAGTTCTTAACTCAATATATTTTCAGGGATATCATCGTTAAGGATACATATTATGTGACACGACTGCAACTGGGGTCCTCTGTGAAGTATTACACAGAATTTACCGATGTGTTTCTCACGAAATATCACACGTTTTCACGGTACACGCGTAAAGGTAATTTCAAACACGACCACAAAAAAAACGGCCTTTGTTGCACCGATTTGTACGAAACGCATAAATGATCACCGGTATTAGGACTGGATGCGGAGACTTTATACCGAATTTAACCCAAACCGGACAATAAGTGTAGAAAATACGCACAGAAATCGATTTGTATCCTTAACTGAAGTATGGCTTTCACTGCATCGATCTCTATGAAGCTCCCAGTCACTAAGTAGATTTTATTGGACACCTCCTGTACCGATTTTTAGCGAAAGTGGACAATGTAGGAAATGTGAGCAAAGTCGCACTAGCGCCGGTGAATAAAGTATGCACCGCATTGTACCGATGTTCATGAAATTCATAATTGCTAACAGCATTATGTGGGGAGCTTCTCTACCGCAGTTCACGCAAATTGGCAGAGAAATATGAAAATTACGGGTATAAATTATTTTCCCTCCTTAAGCAGAACACAATTATGAGAGCCAATTTTCACGGAACACACATTTGCTTGACGACTTTCTGTAAGAATGTATTATGCAGAATTTTAAAACCCGACAAACGCTGTAGTCGCTGATACTACAGCACAGTTTTGTACGAGAGTATAAAACGATCTGCACTTCATAATGTTAAAGCAGTAACTCTTTACACATGATGACCGTTCAGTACAAATACAAACAGGTTATTTAAAATGTTGAAGAAACACACATTATGGTCACATTCTTTACAATAATTATTCTTATAGTTTCTGTTCTGGTGTACAGTCTGAACAGATCGTCGCCGTCCAAGTTACGAAGACGGGCATTCCTAATTCGTGTTTGTAGAAACCTGTTGCGTGTAGACATACACATGATTTTTGCTGACAAGTAATTCTTTAAAACACATTGATTGCTATATGCATTTTGTGTTCAAACTCTATTTGTGCGTTTCGTTGGTTTCTTAAAATAAGCAACGGCTATACTTTGTATGGTGTTAACCAGATGATTTTTAATGGAGAAGTAGGGTATAACGTGAGGCAAAGGTAAAGGTAAAGCAATCTCATTACAGGCCTGGACAGGCCCTTACGGTTGTAGGAGGTTGAGGCTCCCAGATTGCTAGACAATCGGCATATGAAGGTGGTATGATTGTCAGCCCTAGGCACCAGCCGCCTTTATCCCCCGGGAAATGTTCCTGGTACTCATTTCTGTTAGAGGCTGAGTCGACGCCACGGCCATAGTGCGACCGAAAAGGTTATGTCAATGAAAAATTCCAGGGACTACTGGGAATAATATGGGGTAGGAATTGAATTTTTATACAGGCTTACTATTTGGATGGGTTTCCGCCTTTGCAGTATTTTCTTTTTCCCCCGTCAGTATCCTTCCATCAACGCTCCATAATCATCTTTCATCGTTAAAGCTACTCTTAAAGCCTTTATTCTACAGGTCAAGTTGTGATAACATAAGACTAGATTAAAATAACCGGTGAAATCACAAGTACAATTTATTGTCAGTAATTATTATTCATTACAACATGTTTCGGTCCATTTGGCCATCATCAGGGAAGTACTCTTGAAAGCAGGACAAATGGTCGAAGTCTGGGGACCTTGCAACATATGTGATCCTCTTTCAGAAATCGGGGACTGTCAAGAAAGGAAAGAAGTTTCTAGGTTTTTTCAGCCTTCTGCCACGGCCTTTTCTTTCGTGCACTCTTCTAATATTATTTAGTACAACTCTCTGTCTGTTTCATTCACGTTTCAAAGGTTTAAAAGCGTTCAGTGGATCACCACGTTTTAAAAACTTACTATGAATAGTCACAGGCGTGAAAGAAGCACCGAAGAATGAGACACAGTAAGAAAGAACAACTTAAAACGACATTTACAAGCTTCTGGATAAAAGAACCGATTGCAGTGCCAAGTGACACTATACTGACTGTATGATAAAACTGGAGAGGTATTTGGGAGAAATCGAAGACTTGGTGGAAGGGAAGAGACTTGCGGTTACGTAGCTAATAAAATAAAAGAGACAGAAAGTCTTAGTAACAATGAATTCAGGTAAATTAAGGCTCAGACAAGAACAAAAACACGAGAATGAACTGAGTGAAATGCAATCCTTAGATGGAGGTTCGATAATAGACACTTTTCTGTAAACTGGTCGGATTCTAGTTAGAGGAACAGCCATACAAAAAGCACATTATTGGCATCGGAGGAGGTTAAGCAGTATCACAATTCTAAGAACCGAGTTACCATTATAAAACACGTGAAAGGACTTTTAAATAGGATGATGTGGTGCATTGTGAGGCAAAAAACGTCATACTATGTACGCTTAACCTAATAAAGCTAATGTTAGGCCGAGTAGGGAGGACGAGATGGTCGAGGCTTCCAGCACCAGTAGACGAAATACCACGTAATTTAGGTCACAACGTGTCAACAGAAGTGATGACTTTGGAGACCCAGGCGCATCTGGGTAGATAATGGAAAATGGATAATTCTGTGCACATGTTACCATGAATGAGTTATTACCCCAGGTTCATGTATGTTGGGCACTCTCCAGTACGTGAGTTGGTTCTACTCTCTTGTTTAGGCGACTTCTCCCTACATAGCCCACTGGTCGGCTCTACGTATGTGTGTGATTTTCGTATGCGTATGTACACATATATATGTGTGTGCGTGCGTGCGCGCGCGCGCGCCACTAATTATAAGCTGTAACGTCCGGGATCAAACTTGTCCCAAATAGATCAGTGGCTCCTGTAAGCAACCTATTTAAAAAATTCCGAAAATTATCACTTATCTCTAAAATAAGAATGAACAAAATACCAGACAAAGGCCTACTTCAGACTGTGAGTAATGCCCAATACAGTTATTTTAAGGGTCTTATTTAATGACGCCTTCATTTGCTACGAATATATGACGTCGGTCGTGGATGAATGAATATCGAGCGTTGAGAAGTGATACTGAGAGGGGAAAAATGATGTATTCGGAGAAGGATGTGTCGCACTGTCACTTTTTTCAGCACATATCCCACATGGAAATTCAACTGTGTTGTATTTAAGCAAACGTTAAGGAAGTACAATGTGTAGGTGTTGCGTATGGATTCAAGTGGCTCGTGTTCATAAAAGCGGGGATTTATTGGCTAGCTGCTTAATTGTCGACTGTCCAAAGAAGGCCCTGCACCACGCAGTTTATTTGTTTGTTTGCTCGTTATTTCGTTCGTAAGGAATTAGGTAATTAGGAACTTTACTTAAAGTTGGAATTCGGCCTACTAACTGCCAATCTGTGTATAACTTAGCCCACGTTGTGCCCTGAACGGAAGTTAATACGATTTAACGCTAGCGCGCACCTTAAACTTAAACGTAAAACTCTGGCATCCAGGGAAGACTTGTACGCATAGGAAAGAAAATGTCTTGGAAACTGATCCTTATTTTGGAGACTGGCGTTCGAAATGAGATTATTTTAATTTGTGCCCAATAGAATTATTTACAGGGGCAAATAATTATGAGCGAAGTAAGGTCTTTTGTGTCTGCTTTATCTTCTATGAAATAGAAATCGTTACATCAATACATAAAGAGAATACACTACCTCTAAAGAGGGTCTCTAAGAGCACTAATAATACGAGGGTCCGTCTATGAAATATCTGCAACTTTTCCTTTCAACGTATAAGATATTCATGTTGGATGGACTTGAGCGTACAGTCTTATACTCGAGCCTGGAGCATATAAGAAGAAATGCTGCTCACTAAGCGCAAAAACGTGCACATGCGATTTTCATCTTAGTTGCTTCCATGTCGTCTTGTATGTCACCGTGTTTGCGTGAAATAACTTTTAGTCAATGAATGAATTTTCATGACACTTGGTTGAACCACGTGTCATTGGAGGCCATCCATATTTTGTATTTTTAATACCTCAACGTGATGGTTGTGCGAATTTCTCAAGTGGGAGGGGGGGGGAGGGTAGTGCCATTTTATGTAAGAACCTAAAATTTTGGTGTGGTAGTACATCGTATAAGAATAAAAACTTTTATTCAGATCACTCCTCATGTACGCATCACGTAAGATAAGTAGATTGTCGAATAAAATCGACATAACGCTCGGCGTCTCGCAGCAACTCCTAACGTGCATGCAGATTTTGATATGATGATAAACCGTGAAGGGACCAAGAAGTTCTGGTTACAGAGTCTTTGTCAAAAATTACAGACTTCGCAGTATTGCAGACGTTTAAACTGTCACAGCTGTAAAGCAGTAAGAAAATCAGTTGGAATTATTAACACAAATTACTCACTGAATAGTGCAATTCATAATCTTTTGGCCCTGTAGAAACAGAAGTTAAAAGTTCAACTTGGAACAGGCCATGAAAGCCCAGAGAGGGAGTAGAGGTATAGCTCTACTCTTCATTTAACGTCGGCGCTAGGTGGGAGTGTGTGGTCAGCACCACGCTCCGGCCGCTTCACTCCTGGCAAAGAGATGCGGTACCCATTGTACAGGAGACTGGGTGGGCCCCAGGGCCGGTCTGGACGGGTGCGGAAAATCTCACCCCCACCGGGATTCGACAGAGGGAAGTACTTGAAGGAAAATTAATGTTTTCAGCAAATTCTTGTTTCTTATGTAGAATATCAAATTGCGCTTACTAATTTTTTGTTGCATGCTTTCTCTACCATTATTAGAATTCAGTGATGACTTTTGTTCAGCGGACTTTTAGAAAGTATAATTATCGAGCGTCTTGGTATCACTTCTGCGTCCTCTTTGGGAGTACCCAGTTCAATCATTCGAACCAGGCACTGAGAAGTTTTTGATGTTTTCTTTACTTCATGATAATAATTTTAACCTTTATCCGTCATCCTGTCAGTTCGACACCGAAATTACCCACAGCGTGTCATTCGATGCTGCGTAACCTGCGAAGCTGATGCAAAGTCGTCAAATAGAACATAGTAGTACAAACATGTAGAATTCAATGTACTGTAAATGTTGTCTGAGAATTTTTGATGTCACCAACCAAACATTTAACTGCACCAAACTGCAGATGACGTACCACGACATGTTCCGCCTTCCTTGTCTTGTCAATCACGATAATGATTGCACGTTGTTTTTGGTGTCCCTCTTCATCAATTCAACAGATGTTGACCCCTCCCACAGTAATCGTCTTACTGCATGCAAAGGCAATCTATGTGAGACACATTGTCACGTGTGCCGTGTCATGGCTCAGGCAGTAAGTTGCCGGCTTCTCACAGTGGAGGCCCGTGTCCATTCCCAGGCCAGTCCGTAAGGGATTTCTGGTGGAGAAAGTGTCACTGTAAAATGTTTTCTACGAGTGTGTCGGTATTCCCTTCACTGTCACCCCCAGTGCTTCATAATCCTTCATTCATCTATCACCGACGATCTATAACCTTTTCATTTGACAGCGTCGTTAAATAACGTACTTAAAAACACTTGAACCGTCGCTGTTCTTGTCCTTGAACCGTGAATGGGTAGTCGTTAACGTTAATTACTGCAAAACATGAGATTGAGGATATCAAATCAGATGAAGATTAAGTTCCACCCTTGTCACTTCTCATAGTCTCCTCTGTGAAAGCATATTAATGTCCAGAGTTTATCATTGCATGTTTACTATTAAAATAAAAGAAGAAAAGTTTTATGCTACAATGCCGTACTCCTGTCCTCCATACGTTCTATCAGACTTGCACATAATTACTAACAACTCTGCTTCGTAATCGGGATATCTGTAACTTACAGGCACAGCAGTGGTAATATAAATGCACAACAATTCGGCTGCAGAAGCGACAGTAGTATTTTACTGTACTACAAATATTACCCACAAATCGTATAGGAGCGGGAAGGCATTCAACACACAAGTAAACCAAGGTTTAACACTTTGCCGTCGGGCCACGTATAAAGACGTGCTTGCTAAGCCATGCGTTGTCGACGGGTCACGTATTTCGATGTTTTCATGCGCGACATCGTATACCTGCGCCTGTGGGCTGTTCTGTCTCTCATATCGCGTAACGGTTATTGGCGGTTTGAAGCAGGGTGTGTGGGTCTCAGTTTGCTAACACACCGACACCTTCCAACCCCGCATTCCTAGAATCATACGACTGCAACAAAGCGCGCACAGAACAAGATACGTTCTGTATTTTCTTTCGTTAAGCTCCTCCCGTTACAATCATGGCTTTGAGTAGGAGGGTAATGAAAGATCACGGTATTTTGTGGGAGATATATGCGGCCACATGTTTCTGATGATAGTGAATCTGAAATTTTGGAAAGTGACAGTGACGTCCCCACAGTTAGCTCACGTAAACAGTCGCAACCTTGTCCCTTGAGCAGAAACCGTGTGGATGTTATTTGGCAAGCCTGGCATTTGTAGTGTAGTGAGATACCGCTCACTCAGGAATTACTGGAACCTCTATGTGCAGTTTCTTCAGTACTGGGTTCAGGAGTTTCATCTATACCGTCAAAAAGTAACTAAGAATCCATTCAGGGGTTTCACATTTAAAGTGTGTAAAATGTCCGGGAACTGGGGGGATTTAATTAAAGGGCCATCCTGACGGCAGTGTGTTGAGTAATAACTGTGAAATGCTTCCTGTACGTTGTTCAGCAGATGTACGAGTATCAAGAATTCTATGATGAGACACTTAAATAGTTTCTGTTAAGATTACGGTCTTCCTCAGCACCCCGTTCTCTAATTCCGTCAGCCTGTGTTCTTACCTTAATGTGAGAAACACGGAAGACTTGCTGCATGACAAATGCCAGTAGAATTTTGTGACTCTGGGTGAAGATAATGACGGCTATAACGATTTAATGATGATGATGATGATGATGATGATGATGATGATGATATGTGTACAATATATTGCAACGACCGAGTAGCTGCAACGTTATATACCCTAGAAGCATGGTTTATCTCAGGTATATAATTGTAGATACCCTGTATAAAGATGACAAAATAATAATAATAATAATAATAATAATAATAATGGACCATAATAATAAAATTGAATAACATCAATGATAGCGAAATTGATACACGTAGATGGTAAAAAATGCAGGCGTACTAATCTCATAGCTGTATAGAAACAATGGACTATACGCTGGCAGCATCAGACTGTCTACAGGGAAGTAATGAGACTAAACCAATAATTTGCATTTAAATGGCAATGAGGCACGGAACAGGCAAAAATGGCCCCCTGTTACTGAAACGGGAATCTCATTAACAAGGGCCCTTGAGAACGTGGAAAGGGAAAATGAAGAGAATATAATAGTTGGATAAAGTTTGATTAGTTCCGGTGTTAAATAAGAACTTAGCAAGGAACTGAATGTTAGTAAAGTTGGTACAACATGGTTGACAGTATCAACCACAGCAGCTGCAGCCCTTGGCCTTGGAGGCAATTTGACAAGATCTGATTTAAATAAATATCTTAAAGCAGAACTACCAAAACAAAATATTTATTCAGACAGGTTCTCTACTAAGGAAATTTTTAAGCAGCAGTTGAAGGCTTCGGTTTAAATTCTCCTTCAAATATTTAAGTGAAGAAAACGTAAATGACGATTGTAGTTATAGTGATATTTACAGTGGTGGTGGTGGTGGTGGTGGTAGTAGCAGTAGCAGCAGCAGTAGCAGTCGAACATTACTATTATTATTTGCCACAGTTTGAATCCGCAAACCTAGCCCGTGCTGGCTGGCTCAAATAAATCGATTGACTAATACTTGTAATGTAATATTCCTGCATTGCATTATCTCTTACATGCGATTATAAACCTGTCTTCCCAAATGAACGGAGATCCATAGACGTGTAACACCCATCATTTTGCTTGACTGGAACCTACGGAAGTTCTGTAGACCCTTAATCAGAAAAAATAAAATCAAAATTAAAATTAAAATAAAGGATAAAAATCTCCCTACGCAATTTGACGCCAATATAATCACTAAGATAAGCAGGCCAATATTCATGCGTAAAGTACGAAGAAAGCCACGTATTTAGTTTTGGGCAGAAATTTTCGTGGCGTACTTTATGCCATCCATGGAAGTTCTGCAACGATCGTCTTAAAAGGACTCTTCTCAAGAAAGCAATTACAGTACTAAGGACGGCGACATTGTACTGAAGTTCAGTCTGGGATTTGAGCTTCATGATGTGCATCCTCTCACACTCTCTCACTTCCGTTTGCTCCGTTGCCATGGCAACTTGCAGTGGGAGCAGAAACCTGCCCAGTTTAAAACAAGATGTGAGATCCTGGACTCGCGTTCCGGGGATGTACTCGCCTAGTACGAGGGAAAGCCTAAAAGCAAGACACTTTTAGTTTACCTCAAAAGTGATGCTAACGTTGCTGATAAAGGCAACGTACATGCACCTGAATTATATGAATATTTGGTCGTTCGCGCCTACTTGGTCTCTGTCGTCTCTTCGGTAGAGTTAACATACTATTACAACGCTACAGTCTTCTCCGATCTGACGCCGTGTAGTTTGATAGATGGGTAGCGATGTTTCAGAGGACCATACTCCACCATTCGTCAAGGTAGAAGACAAAGTTAATATGGCAGGGTAACTGATAGAATGCACCAAGGAACAAAACCACTCTGTGTTCCAATTTTTGTGATCAGAGAGTATGAAAACTACTGCAGATTACGTAAGATGTGCGGGAGTTCAATAGGCCTATAGCGGTAACTGTCTAATCCTGTTAATGGCAGGGTGATTACATAGGCAAACAAGATTTATCCAACTACCGTGTACCTTCAGTGCTATTTTTCATGCCTTATTGGCTTTGATCGTTAGTCGCTGCAGACGCATCTGGTTCTACAGAGTAATCTGGCCACAAACATCGAAGGGCGCAGAGTAGGATGCTATAGGACGCGACAGCATGTATATTATGCCTTTTGTGCTAATGTTTTGAACTTGGGCCTTTTTTTTTTTGAGAAAAATGAACTTTGAGTGAAGCAGGAGATACAGTGTTTGCGCGACATGGACCAAATTAATTTGCCCGACAAATTTAATTTAACTCTTTAAATCCCAGTGTTAATTTGTACCACCCGCTTGGACATTTATAAATCTACATTTTACCCATACAGTGTGTGTTCCATATGATTCTCAAAACCAAAAGCAGTTACCTTTTTTTCTTAAACGGCGTCACATTGTTGGTCTTTATAATCTAGACAGCGTTGTTCTCTGTGAGCTAGGAACTTAAGTTACATACATAATGTATCACAGATTTTGTTCACTCTCCGGAGAGATAGGTTCGCTTAAATCCTTCCCTTTCAAACCTAGTGGTTAATTTAGGTACCAACGGGTTTAACATCCAGTAATTCTACAGTCTGTCCACGGAGTGCATTTATACATTTTGTAGGGATCTCAGAATGAACAACAATTATTTTCCTATCCAACGTTAACTGTTTTTACAACCGGCATGCACTGTGGTTACTGCATGGTACAAACTGAAACTTTAAGTACAGTCTTGGTTAATCTTAGTCGTTAAACGGTTCGGAAATGAAGCAGGAGGACAGACTGATGGGCAGAGCCTCTCCTAACATTCAACCCACTCCGTACGTACGTGCGTGTGTTTGTGTGCGCGCGCACACACGCGCGCCAGTGAGTAGATTTATGGCGTACTGTGACCTAGTACAGGTAAAAGCAGCCCCTGTTGATTGCTGTTTGCTATGAAAGGAAATTTCAGAGTCAAGGTCGCTACAAATCCATCAGCGGTTTCTGCACGTGAGAGTAACTTTCCGGTCTGGACCCAACAATTTCAGGAACAGAGTTCCACACCCAGCTTCGGTGACTAGAGGAATCAATAGAATCCGAAATTTCTGTCGGCCTATAGAAAACAGAGGGCGATGATTGATCGGGAAGAAATGACAGCGGGTAAATTCAATTGAAATGGAAAAATAAGAGAAAGGGCCCTTCTTTGCTGGAAATAAAATTATCTGATCAGTTTAGTAATCGACATCCTTCATCAGACGTGTCTGAATACTTGACTCTGCCAATTAGCGGACACATTACAATTGTATATTACTGATTTAGGCAGGTAGTCTACGTGTTGGATCGTATCGTCCGATTTTAACTATTTTACAAGACAGAAAAAAATAGCATGTTTCAGTTCCAGCTGTATTACAGTCGGCAAGGGCGCTCCGAAATATGGTGCTTGAAAGATGATGCTCGTAAAAACTTTCCGATTCGGGAAAACTAGAAATACACATATTATATAAAATCCATGTGCGTCAAAACATTGGCCCACTTTAAAGTCATCCCGTGTTCGTAACAGTCTGCCATCTGAAATTTCAACATGATGGACACGTAAACTTTCGATATGCGGCAGGTACTAAAAACGTTCACTGGACGAAGCTGACAGGTTACTTAATTGTACAAATTTAAAAAGCACACTAACTAACTAACTAAGTAAATAACTAACTAACTAACTAACTAACTAAACTTAACTTAACTCAACTCAACTCAACTCCACGCAGCACAGTCCTTCTTCAAAAGCTAATGTTTTTCTTGCCGTTAATCAAGAAGTGCTCCACGTTTCATGGAACCCGATGGTTCATTATCGTGTTAACAGCAGCCGGCCACTTGTCTCTATCACGACGTAAATTAATCCCTTTAAAGACGAAGCGTATCTGTTTTATATAAGGACTCAGTGCGTACCGTGCAGTATGTTAAAACTGGTGGTACGTAAAGTTACCGCTAGGCTTTAAAAGGTTAATCCGGTCCATGCCATCCCATTCTATTTGTGTGAGATATAGAGTATTTTAATATAACATCTACAACCACGCCCAGGTCTTCCAAATTATCTCGTTCCTTCAGACTCTGCAACCCGTGCATGCATTTCTCTTCTCCCCCATAAATACCACGTGTCTTACCCATCTCATGATCGTGATCTGAGTAACCGAATAATATCTGGCGAGGCATGTAAGCCGTGAAGTTCCTCATTATGCAGTTTTCAGAGTCTTCCGTTGCTTCCTATCTGTTATGCCCAAACGGTTTCCTCAGCACTGTATTCTCAAACATCCTCAGCATACTCGCATATTCTGTTAATGTGACAGACCAAGTTTCACGCCCATATAAAACAAGAGGCTAAATTGTATTTTCGTATATTTTAATCTTTATGTTACTCGATAACAAAGGGGAAGACAAACGTTTTTGGACCGATGGTACCAAGCACTCCCTGAATTTAATCTGCTCTTAATTTCTTCATGCATGCAACTTTTATGTGTTAGTGTCGTTCCAAAATGTTTGAACTTTGCCACATTTTCAAAGGATTTGTTGTCTGTCTTTATGTTGTGATTTTGTCGTCCAATATGTTGACCGAATATGAAGATATAATTACTTACATTTCTCCGAATTTACTCTAGACCTATTTCCTTGCTAGCGAGCAAAAAACCCTTTGTTTTGTTTCTTTATATTATGTCTGTTTCCGCCTAGTAAGTTAACATCATCAGCGCAGACGAGAAGCTAGTTTTGTCCCAATCAATTTCAATCCTTCCGGTTTGCTTGGACCTTCCTGATGGCTTATTCTAAAGTAAAGCACAGTCCATTGGCAGTCAAGCATCTCCTTGATTAAAACCATTCAGGCAACGTAACTGACAAATGTTTGTCTCTCCAGGCTTTACTATAGACTTCACTTGAACACACTTTAATTAACCCATCAACTCTCATGAGACTATTATACAAAACCTCGCTCCTAGGTGAGAGTCTTTCTTGAAGTCTGTGAATAGCCGGTACACTGCCCCATTGCATTCCCACTTTTTCTCGAGTATTTGATGAATGCAAAACGCAATCAGTAGTTCATCTGTTGCACCGGACTCCATTCAACATTCCGACTTTTATGCCAATGTTCCGTTGATTAGGTCATTCCAAACGATTTGTCTAAGCCCAAGGGTTTTTTACGGTGAGGAGTTGCTAGCCTATCTTTCAACCCCAAATCTGGAGGACCACCCTTTGTCGGCTGCATGCGACAGCTTATTAAATATATTTGCAGCTAATCACATCTACAGGCCGTCTCCTTCATCCGCAACCTGAGGACGCGACAGGTCGCGGTGACCCAGGGTTTACGAGGCTTAAAAATACACAAATTTGGTATATTATATTTCATCCAAGTTAGCGTCTCGCTACCCCGTACTCATGGATAGGGATAGGTGGTTTCAGAGTCCCGACCCGGTGGCAAAGAGAAAAAGTTCTGTGTTTGTCGGGAATCCAGTCTCCGTCGTTAAGTCTGTAGCCATTAACTGTAATGACTGGACTGAACTAGTGTCGTGGAGCGCCGCGACGCTAGCTCAGTATATGCCACCACCTCCTACGCAGGACACATCAATTCACAGCATACAGACTTGATCCTTCTGGTTCGAAAACGTCGATATTAGATGTTTGTATACACACAGCTACACACAATGTAAACAGTGGCATATAAATGAAATTCAACAAAGAATATGTCAACATCATACTGTCCATAATATCCATATTGTTATGTTTATAGCTGCTATTATATATTTTAACACTGTACCTGTAAAACTGATGTAGTAATATTATATAATCCTTTGTATTGACGTCTCCCTGAGGATGTAAATTTATCGCTGAAATATGTAGGAGTGTTCGAGTTTGTGGATAGTTCATAAGAACAAATTCGTACCAAGTTATACGAATTTAATCAAGGAATGAGGGTACTATGCCCTTGGAACGACATAGGCCTACGTTCCCTTTTACATTAAAAGTGGACAAAGCTTTGATATTGTAAAGGTCATCATTCTCTCGAACTTGGAATTCCATTTAAATATCCCATTGTGTTCGTTCCCTGTAATTAATCTCAAATCACGTGGCTAATTTACGTTGCCATCCACTTTAGCACTCAGTAGCGACAAAACGTTGCTGGATGAGACAAATGGCTACGAAGATAAAGAGCCCAGGAAAATCGAAACTGCATTAACCGTCCATTAATTCACGCTTCTGAATCTACAACATTGATGAATATACTACCCAGCTGCACTGAATAAAAAACAAGGTCGGTATCGTAGATCGGTTGAAAGACCCTTAAGAGTTTCGTGGACCTACTGAATCTGTCTCACTGCAGCAACAGGTAGTTTCGCTCTGGTATTAACACAGAATGTGGCGTCGGCGCCTGCCTTTTTACGAGGCACTGTACTGAAATAGTCGTCCAGACAGCCTGTAACATATTCTTATCGTAAAGTGAAGAGATGTTAGTTATAACGAAGCTTGGAAACAAGACGTCTGTTTCACGAAAGTATATGGGGTAGGATTTTATGTGAGGCTGAAGATTGGACAGGGAGAGTGTGTGTCGGGGATGGAAGCAGTAATCAATACGACAATGCACATCTCTTGCTGTTTGTTGTTCCTCTTCTGTGACATTGCGGTCACCAGCTAGGCTTTCAGATTCCACTGACGTCATCATTTTTTTTCTCATACGACCTTCTGTACGACATTTGAGGCATAGGTCATATGTCATCACATATCTCCTCTCTCTCTCTCTCTTCGTACGTCGTCTCTTCACCTTGCAGCGGAGACCCTCAATTCCGCTGCACAATCACCTTTTCATAGCCTCCACATCTCTGGAGAGTCGGGTTGCTCAGTCAGTACAGCAACCAGACTATGTGTTAGGCGATCGGGGAACCATTTCGTGTAGGAGTGAGGCTTTTCATGTCGCGGCCACTTGCAGACCTACTCTGGGCCCCACCCAGCCTTCTACACAATGCGTATCGTGTGCACTTTCCGCGGTTGTATAGCGGTCGGCGCGTAGAGCTAACCATTCGCCTACACAGAGATCCGAACTTTAAGAACAAATGGAGTTGCGCTTCCTCTCCTCCATACGTTTTCATGGCGCGGTGTTTAATTAAGCACAGGGTTAAATTTACATTCAGGCCTCTGCATTAAAATTAAGGCTACCTTCACACACCTTTTATCCAGAATGTCGCTTATGTTGCCTTTTACCATGCAGGATTCATCATCATCTGTTGCAGCCTGGTCACGCAGACTTTTCTTTCTTTGGTGTTCTGAACCGAAGAGATAATTACTTGTTCAAAACATTACCTATCTTCATTACAGTTCATTTTGTATGCACGCAAGCATCTACTTATTCCTTGCACAAACGGCGTGAGTTTAAACAATCATTTATGAAAAGTAACAGCAATCAACATCCATAGAGTTTAATTGCATGCTCTTCGTTTATATGCCAACAGAAGGGGGAAAATGCCGCCAGCGGAAGGGGAAAGATGCCACGAAAGTGTGGCACAGATGCCCTTAAGAATATTGAAACCTTGTGCATATACAAAAATATTTCGTGAGTTCTTATTTGTCCATCTTTAAACTTTTACAGAAGAAATGTAATGTTCAGGTACTTCTCTCAATGCTTCCCGATGTTGGAAAGAGCATTTCTTTTAAGGTCCCCAGGTTTCGCCCGCTTGTCCTTCTGATAAGAGGAGTTTCAAGACCAAGAGGAGTATGGAGCATTGAGGGAATGATGATGACAGCAAAAAATCTAAGTTTTGAGGGAAAGAACTGTCTCAGTGTCACTTGTCCACCAGAAGTCTCACATGGAATGGCCCAAGATTGAATCCGGGTCTCCACGACTTAAAGAAGAAAATTGATTTGAATTATATTTATCTATTACATCCTTCAAAAGTTATTGTCAATGTATAGCCGCACGCAAATATACGTTATGTACTTACAAACTAGAACACCCCATATTGCTCCACTTTGTTATTACACAGTACAAAACTAGGCCAGTAAAAAATTCACAAGGCTCGTTCCCAGATCCGTGTCATAAGTATTAGCTTCAGAATCTGCAAATGGAGTAGGCTCATAAAACGTTTTGCAGGCTGGTTCCGAACTTCATATTACTTGTACCGTTACAGAATCTGGAAATGCAATGGTAAAGCCTCTAGAGCCGTGACTTATATAGGTTCTTTATCAGCGTCAAACCCTACGAGGATGAACCCACCAATATACTTGAGGTGGTGGTGTATGTATAGCAAAATTGGGTCAGCGTATTCGGTTTGCGATGTACTAAATTGGTTCAATTTGAAGGCACTCCTAATGGAATTACTTTCCCAGTGGGTGAAACACTCGAGTGCTTGTGACAACACATACCAGTCACAACCCAGTGACTCAGGAACAGTACTTCAAAGATTCTGAAACTTCTTGGGGACCCAATTTCACAATGTGTGGGCACAGTCGCACGTAAGACCAGAGAAGGTGCAGGCCTACGACTGACTTAACACATCTGTTAGCAGGTCAAGAAGGAAGCTAAACATTAAAGTCAGTCTTGTTATAACTTATGACAGAGTAATTATAGAGTACTTGGACGTAGTTTTCGTTCCTGTGTAATCACCCCACTTTCCAAAGTATTTAGTCCAACGGCCCAAAATTTTTCTGACTCCGTCAGAATAAAATTATTGATTTTAAACTGTCGCGGCAGTGTATTGGTAATGTGCCCCTGTTTTTTTGGATGAGGATGTCGTAAGGAAGTGGACTGTTGTGCCATTGTTCTAGAGGAAAGTGCTTTCTCCACCTGTCCAAGCCAAGGCATTATCTAAAGCAAGGTCAGTATCAGGACAAAAGGTTTTCGGTTTGGCTTAATTCAGTCCATCGCCACTTCTTTCCATGACTAATTCTCAGTTCGGAAAAAATGTAATCAAAGCTGGTTGTTCCAGCTGTATCGGTTACATTGATATGTATGTTTCTTAGCTTCAGCAGACCTTATAGCAAGTTGTCGATCAGAGCGCAAATTATGAACAGCCGTCCACAGTCCTTTGAACCCGTAAACCTACTGTTGAAGTTTCCAGAAAAAATTGGAAGATGTTTTAGTTCTTTGGTACATTCTGTCATTGACGTAGCCGTTTTAATGAAAGCTGTATCAGTCTGATCTCTTCTCGAAAGACAATGGAAATTAACTTGTGCAAATCAGATTCACATCAGCTAGATTTTTCAGTACTGCCAATGTCACTCTTGTGGTAAACTGACAGTGCCTTTGCTTTGCTGTATTCGGGCTAACGATAGATTTTTAGTGCAATTTAGTGCAATTTAGTGCGATTTAGTGCAGTGCACAGTCAACAGCACATTCTCGCTAAACTGTATAGTGCAACATAGTGTAACGACAACGGAAGGTTTCTCGCTGAAGATGACCCAGCAGGGTCGAAACATGTAGGAGCGTGTTATAATTGACGAGAATAAACTCTTTGTGCATTTGTTGGTGTTTAAAGTTTTTTTAAGTATCAATTTCTGCAACATGCCAGTTAATGTAAGCTTGTACGAGTATTAGCGTATTTATGGATTACGACATATTATATACAGAAATAAGGATTCTTGTGAATGTGCTTAGGAAAAACAGAGAATGAAATGCAGAAAAAGGTTTAGTTTCGTTGGCAGATGTAGATGATAAAATTAAGAAAGTGCTTCTAATGTACAATTTAAAAAAGGATTCCCTTTTCGCATATGGTACAACACGACGAATGCTGTGTTCAGGCTACATGTGTTGTGATAGGTATCGAAGCACCGTGTGTGTAGACAGGTTATATGACGCTTTCTTCCATTTAAATGTTTATACCTGACTGTGTTCTGGATATCGGTCGCAATTGAAGAGCTCGTCTTATGCTATGCTAACGTTCCCAGTATTTTAACACTCGTAACTCCCTCGCCTTCACTTCCATTAGAACTGTAACAGGATTGCAAGCGCAATTTAGAGAATGGCCTCAGCAGTATGAGGTCGAATGTGGCTTGCTATGTGCAAGTATAATGTGATGAGTTAAGGTACCTTCAACCTCATATTAACTTAATTGGCTAAGTGAGTAAATATAATAAAAATAAATGAACATATCAACAAGCAGCCTGGGCTTGGCCACAATTTATGGATGGTGTTTTTCGTAGCAGAGTCAAGTGGTTTCAAACTGGAACGTGATAGAGGAAATTCAAGTCAGCTCTTATGATCCTGGTATGCTGCATAATGGTTTACTTCTGAATTCGTATCTTAATTTCATCTTCGATGGAAAACTTTCAAAGATGTTGTGATTTTAAAATACAGGGAACAAAGGATCCCACATGACTGCTTAAGATATTCTAAACAACAATTTAAGTGATTAATGTACAACTGTCTACGTCATAGTGGCAAGTTATGACGCGTAGTTTCTATTTTAACAAACAACCATTTGTCATAAAGGCGAAACACTTAACACGTGAGTCCTGACGAATGCTTTTTCATTCTGAAGAAACCTGTATACTACCATATGGTGTTCTGCTTTTCTATGCGAGCGTCCGAGAAGAAAAACTGTACCTGTGCCACAGGCAGGATTTGTTGTCTTGGCAGTGTACACCGAATCGGCGATCCAAGCAATATTTCTCGATTAATCAAATGTGTTATGCATTATTTGCACGAAGTGGGTAACATGTAGGCCTCACATATGGCAGATAGTATCTGTCTGTCCCTGTTTGTGTCTCTGACGTCCGTCGGCACGAGTGTGTCATTTCCCAAATTACCGAAATAAATTAGACGAAATTTAAACTGAGAAGTGCAAAGTAAAATATGTCACGTGAATTTTATCTTGGATCTTGCGGGAACAGTGCAACACCTACTTTACATTAGACTCAGGCTAAAGTGTATTAAATTCTCACAAAACGTTCATGCATGGAATAAAGCGTGGGGCCCATTACAATACGCAAGCTTCATTTGAAAAACTTCTCGATTTGATATTCATTTAATGAAATATTACAGAACACTTACGTAGGCGCTACCCTCAACATGACGTGTATGTGTGGACATTTACGCCTTCCTCTAGGGTTTAGATTTGATGCCATTTTTATATACCTGTAATATTCATGCTCTTTTCACCTTAAATCTCCAAGCAAGTTGTTCATCTTAGTAGTAAAACGTATACTGAGAGTTGTTCAGGGCCTAGTTTCAGCTGATTAACAAGGATATTAACTTTGTGATTTACATGAGTCTGGGGCGCAGTCCTGCTGGTTCGCATCCCTAGGTAAGTACTGACAGCTGTACCTTGAGCACTGAGTTTGTAGCGTCCGTGACGTGAGTATGGTAGCCGGCAGAAACGACGCTTCCTTGTCGCCAGACGAGTGCTTTCAAGCAAATTTTCGTAACTGACAACCGTCGTGTCGTCTAGGGTAATTATAGGCCTCCTGGTGACGTATTCATGCCCCTCGCTTATTTAAATATTCTACTCACGTCGGAATGTCCTGTACTGACACCCATTTGAAGCATGTTTTCGTCTAACACTGTTCTGTAAATGAAAAATATATTCGCCAACTTTATGCATAAAACTTAATGGAAAAGAACTCATAAAAGGTAATATGTGCTAGATTATAAAAAACAAAAAAGAGCGACAGATTGTAGCTGCAGTGAAGTCGATAAACTATTAACCCGCTTCGTACTCTGCCCATTACCTCTTTTGTTATTTGCGATGTCAAAGCAGTTGTTTGAAAATTTAAGTCGTTCAACCTATAAACACGATCACATGGCTTAACGCTACATTGAGTGCTCGGTCATTAAAGCAGTCATTTTCAGCATTTCAGCTCGGGTGTCTGAAAGCTGCGGAGCGGTTGTACATGTAAGATCAATACAGCACCGAAACATCATCTACAAGCATCAAAGTGGCATATCATAGTCAGCGTGTAGGTCTGTGCTTCCTATTTGCTATTCTCGGTAACATACCCACAAATACGCGTATAACAAGGAAATGAGATCAGACATTAAAATACTAAATACTGTGAAGGCTGCTGATAGTTACAGAACTTGGTGACTGGCATTACTGCTGCTGCTGCTGCTGCTGCTGAAGTTGATGATGATGATGACGACGACGACGATGATAACAACATACAATACCCTTAGACTGATTGAGGCTTGGTTTATGTAAGGACACTCTCTCAACTGCATAGCCTAGCTTATATCCCATTAAATGATAGGAAAACTCTGAATGATAAAATGACAGGGATACTATAGCATAGTACAGGAAACGGACGTGAAATATTTAAGGTGCAATCCCAGCATCTACGTGGAGAAACTGACCAAGTTAAGTCCTCAGTCAAGTTGGTTGGTCTGCAGTCCGATAATCGAACCCCGGACCTCCTGAAATCTGTGCAGTAATGCTAACCTTTAGACAAAGTAACCTTTATACCGTATTCATTACTTGCAGGCAAAGGCCATGAGTGGTTCAAAACATAAAAACTGTAAGGAAGAAGAAAGGCGAAGACAGACAGAGAAAGGGAAATACTTAAACAAATAGAGAGGAAGTATTAAGTATGTAAAGGAATAGGAGAAAGTAAAGGCATTTCTATCTTACTGGTCACAGGAATGCAGGCATAAGCACAACTGTCATGTATTGAGTGTCAACTATGCGACACGCCGTGCTTTTCGTCTACCCTCAGGTACGCCTCTTAAACCTTGATTTTATGTCTTTGAAAGAATACCCGGAGGTGATCTGGCCAGTGTCGGAGTCACCCCCTTTCCGTGTAAATGATGTTTCATTCATTATAATCAGAAATATCAGTCGCTTGGTGATGTTCTCATCATCAAGGCATAATGTCCCAGAATACCAGATGTTACCTTCATACAACAAGAAACAATTTACTGTTAGCACGTCACTGGTAGATTCAAAGTTAAAACCTTGACTGGATATTTTTGTGTTTTCATCATCACTTCAAAGAAGGCTCTGAATCCGTTGACTAAAAGAAGCGAAGTTCCGCCTTTGTTTATATTGTACTGTACTGTATGAACTGCTCTGATCAGGAAACTCGAGTGAGGTCTCAGGTTCAAATCGCGGCAAGGTTACCGGCTGTCTTGATTGAACGTTCTCGTGATTTTGCCCACGTGGTGCCTTGATGTGTTGAATCCAAGTCGCGCAGCAAAGAGCGGTTGCTGCCCCATACAGCATTAACCACATGGTCATGGAGCGTAGATGTGGCGTGCTTTGTTCAGTAGGAATAACATTTGCATAAAATATCTTTAAAAGAGTTAATACGAGTACTGTGGATTAATGAATATGGGGAAAAAGTATCAACACATCCTCGTGGAAGAGTAAATCACGAGTGGTTCGATTAACAAACCTGATTTCCTTGACTGAGAACCAAGCGTCTCTCGAATAAAATCAAAATGCTTTACCGCGAACGTAAACCATTATCTGCGTTAATTAGCAATAAGAACTTCATGTAATAAGCGAAGACTGTGCGGAAGCAGTTACGATTTGCTTATTGTGGGCCTACTGTCGTTATTGGCTGCCGGAGTTCATTAAAGCCTCTGCCAGAATGGTTCGTTCTCATCGGGCTGGTTGAAATGTTTGTGAATCGCTTCTGTGAATTACCGTCATGTACTTCGTGAGAAGTCACGGAATGTGATGATCAACAGTGAGTACTCTAACCTAAATGAAGTTTGCTCCTTTAAAAATGTATCCTATTTTAGTAAATGTGATTTATACTTCATCAAACCAGCCGTTCCCAAAGTGTGCTCTGCGGAAAACAATGGCTGCATAAAGTGTTCAGTGAAATCTGTGGACACCATCTTTAATGAAAATTTTGATTGTGCGAAACTACAGAATTAGTAGTGGGGCCTTAAATAGGAAGTTCATTTAATTGTGCGTTTCAGTGAAATGGCACTGCCGCTAGTATAACGTTTTTATGAAAAACTTTCTACATCATTGATTAAAAACCCCCAAATAAACATTGCAGTGTTTTCGCATAGACTTCCCTTTTATTTTGGATTAACATAAACATATTTCATCACATTTAATTTTAAATTTCTGCTTTCGCTTAATCTAGAGTTTCACACTTTTTGCCATAATGAAAGGGGCAAAAAAAAAAAAAGATACTAACTACTGCATGGCCCAACAGTTATGGCTATGGGAACTGAAAGTGGGCTGGAAGTGGGGGATAGATAGGCCATACAGGCCTGGACAGTGACGTGCAAAGATTTGCAGTTTCATTTTCAGGAGCTCTAAGCGCGAGTCTTTATGGTCTTAGTGATCGGCCTTAACATTTGAGTCTGCGGTACTTGTGTGTTAAATTGCAGTTGTTAGGCAAATGCTTTTTTATAAGAAGTCTGTCGGTACCTTGCGGTCTGTATAAAACATTAACCTTTTAAAGCCTAGCGGTAACTTTACATACGACCAGGTTTAACATTAAAAAATTCTACGTGGTGCCCACATTGCGTTTGTGTGTTTTGTACGGATCTCAGAACAAACAGCAACTTTTGCCTTATAAAACATTAAGAGATTGGGTTTTATAACCGAGGTGGAGAGTGTTTACAGCGCGGTACGCACTGAGTCCTTATATAAAACGGATACGCTTCGTCTTTAAAGGGTTAATTGTTAGTGCTTCCTATGTACAGCGGATGGTAGAATTTAGTTAAGGCGGTAAATCTGAACGACAAATTCCGTCCGTATTCGAAATACAGTTTAGCAAGTTTGGATGTACAAGCATAGTGTCACGTTTTGGCGCTTTCGCTTTCCTATTACCTATAGATGTGTAATTCCTAAATGCTAAATATTGAAACCCTGTTAAAAATAGCGTAAAACTGATGGTGGCGAGAAAAACATTGATAAACATAAATAATTTAAAAGTGTCTTTCCATTTGACAACAGACGCATTGGCGCTGAAATTGTGTGCACCATACGAAACATACAAATGAACAAATAAGGATAAAAAGTCCACGGTATACTCTTCGCTTTCAGTAAACAAACATTAAATCCTTACGCAACTACCCACTGTTAGTGAATCCACATTAAAATTGGTGAGAAGTCGGATGCATATCCTGAGTGCATGAACAATCCATATTAAATCTTCACTTCCACTATTAATACACGCTCGGAAATAAAATAATTTATACATGTACAGGCCTTTTAAGTCTTTTAAAATATATGCCTCAAAGACGTAATTTAATCCAGGCTACACTAAAAGCATAAATACGTCAGTTTAAAGCAATCATAAGGCAGCCTGTCAAGACTCCCTTATGATTTTCGCACGGGAGACTGGCTAAGGCTACATTACGGACCATTCTGGAATGCTCATTGCACAGATTCGGAAATGCACGCGTAACCTCCCTTTCATTTTTTATTATCTCTGCAACGTGTGTTCGAAGTATGTATTTATTTGATTATTTACGCTGGCGATAGGCGTGGCAGTGCAGGTATAATTAAATATTCATGCTGTATCCGTTAGTTTTGTCCGATCTTAACCAGGACTGAAACGGATTTACGCGGTTTCGTAAAATTCTCCGATATAAAATTTAGTAAAAACCCGTTGAGCCGTTCTAAGAGTTCTTATATGCGTACAGACGTATGGAGGAAGCGAGTTTACTCGGCACTCCGCAGGTGTCGAAAGGCTTCTAAACTCGTAAAGGCTAAAGGCTCGTAACTGTTTAATTAAAAAGTCTCATGGGTCAATACCACTCCAGTCAAATAAAAATTCCACTTTGCCGTGCGGTCCTTCCGTATGGTAACAATGAAAATTCCAAATTAAAATTCTACGAATTTACCGGTCTCTTGCGTCAAAACACGTGAATGTCGCTAACTCTGATTTGCAGACGCCCTAAGCTGTTTCTTTTTATAAAACATTAAACATATATACTGCCAGAAGCACGGGTCCATTGTGGTAGGTTAGGCGACCCGCTAGCCGCAATCCACATCTTTGAATAATAGTATCGGCTTCGCTGGGGGGTGAGGGTGGTGACCTATATCTAAGAATAATTAAAGATGGGGGCCAAATGTCAAGATCCGCTAGGCCCGTATGTCTTTTGACTACTGACCTCTGGTTGATGGCTGTTATTGTTCTTGCTCGCGAGCGCATTTCGCGCTGTCAGCTGCGCTTTGGTCTGGGACGTCTTGACGGCCGTACTGCTCCCGCCGCTGCTGGTACTGCCGCCGCCGTAGTACTTGGCAAGCACGTCCACCTCCTTGTGGTGCAGCGCCCCCGGGCTCTGCATCAAAACAAACACATCGCTGAAGCTGAAGTTTCGATCTACCGACATACCAATCGACATGCATGCCGGAAGTTGTGACTTACGCAGAATGCGTCTCACAGACACGCAACATACTACTACTACTACTACTACTACTACTACTACTACTACTACTACTAACAGCAATAATAATAATAATAATAATAATAATGTTATGCTGTCGGATCTACCGGACACGATGGCTCAAGCGGTAAGGTTTCTACCTTAATTTGGGAGGTGCGTGTTCGAATCTCAGCCAAGACACCAGCTACCCTCACTGGGGGTTTTCTTCTGTCCATCCAGGCAATTATCGGTGTAATATTTGAAATTAGAACACGACTCCTTCTTTCCGCATCCTTCCCAAATCATTATTCACTAACATCTTTCCATTTCATATTTCGTATTGAACTTAAATTTCTGAAAATTATGAAAGGAAATCTCCAGATGATTATTAAAAATATATAAATTTTGATAGTATGAGTTTGCCCACAACGTCCAGACCGACTCTAGGGCCCACCCTTCCTCCAATTCAATGGGTACTGAGCTTTTTCCTGGGGGAGGGGTAGAGTTGCGGGGACGTGAAGTTTACCACGCTCTTCCGTTCACTGCCGAGGTTAAGAAAGAGTGGAGTGACATCTTTACTCCCCCTATACGCTCATGCTGTGGAAAGGGATAACGTTGCAGTTTTAATTTAGTGTTATGTAATTTGCCTTACCGGCACCGTCGTCAAAATTAAAATATAAAAACACATTCTCTCTTATTTATCCTTTAACCTACAAAAAATTAAAAAAAAAACAATTGTGCTCTCCTCTGACTCCAGCTAAGTGCATGTCAATTGTGAAATCCCAGTTAATGACTGAGATTACGATATCTTTCCTCATGGCCATGTCTGTTACATACCTCAGGGCAACAGTAGATAAGTATATACCACCCAAGATTGAACACTGGCAAAAGAATCGTGAAGTACAGTCGAACTCGATTATAATGCCGTGAAAGGGACTGAATATTCTATGTCGTTATAAACGAGTGTTGTTATAACCGAGAAATGTAATGTTATGGTTAACAGTGAGGGATTAATTGGTACCACGGAATATCTGACGCTATAGACGAGGTGTCATATAAACCGATGTCGTTAAACCGGGTTTCACTTTACTTACAGAAAACTAATTCCAATGCAATTTCGTCGACCACATATCCTACACAAATTAACCTAAATTTAAGACAAGGCATTCGGTTTGAGAACACTGAAAGGACTGTAGACACTTAATAGGTGAACATATTTTCTAGAACATGCAGGCAATTAAAATATGAAAATTAAAAGAAATCTGTAATAGTAAGCATACAGTCTCGCATATAGGATATATATGTGCACACGTGCACGCACGCACGCACACAAAATATGGGCCAAACGAATGTAGTTAGATTGCATAACGAGGAGCGTCATAATTTGCGCTCTTCATCAAATCTTTTTCTTCCTGTGGCGCAACAGCCGTACTCGGGCCTAGACCGCCTCATTAGTGAGGTTTCTAATCACACACAGTTAAACACACCACACTAGGTAGGACTCCTCTGGAATAGGGATCGGCCCATTGCAGAGGCCTCTACCTGACAACACAAACCAAATGTTATTAATGTGATGAAATCAAGTACCACGTGATTGGCAAGGCATGTTGCACGGATGGTAGCCATATGATGCGCTGCATTTTAGTCTGTAAATTAGAAAGGGAGAAACCTGTCGGGGGTGCTAGGCGTAGATGGGAGTTTACAGTTAAAAAGAATCTTTAAGAAACAGGGCGTGAAGTTGTGGACTGGGGTTATGTGGCTCACGTATGTATCAACGGCTGGCTGTCATGAACTGCAGTCACTTTCATGTTCCTTAAAACGCCAAGTACTCGTCCCGTTGATAAACCACCAGCTACTTAAGGAACTCTCTACGCCATTGGAATTTATGAGTCCCAACTGGCGCAACAGAGAGGTGTAACTCTTGTAACACGCTGGCCCCACTGACGGTTTTAATCCTTTTACGCACTTCGTATGAAGAATGCGTAGCCGAAAGTTAACAAAGGAATTGTGTCACCACGAATTCTACAGATTTATTTTAAAGTTTTTAATACAGTCGATACCCCATACACCCTTAGTGGCCAATTTTGTAATTTTCGTTTGGAATCTCACTTATAGATAATTTAAGCGAAAGTCCAGCGAAGTATGTGAAGCCAGATATCTGGCATTATACAAGGGGATGGATCTTGAGCTGTGTTCTCTACTCTGCAGTTCGGCCATGTTATTCTTCAAAGCACTTTTCAGAGTTTCAAGTTTTAATACTCTGAAAAACACAACTCTTTATTCACAACGTAAAATCATATGTACGATTTATCTACACTGATGAGCGAGGCAGCCGAATTTTCTGTAAAGCCCACACGCTTGTACCAGGCTACATGGCATCACATTCCAGAAGACAGCAAGCTTCAAATTTCTTCACGGTTTTCCACTGTGCTATATGTTGTCTGTAATCCACTGTAATATTATCCTAGTATTATCACTGTTTTTACTAATGATCTGGTTCCAGTGCTGCCTTCCAGATTAAGTGCATTCCTGTACACGGACATACTACTTCCCATACAAAAGTCAGACACTCTTACGTATTTCACAGTTATTATATTCCACACTGCAGTATTACCGCTTTGACACAGTCTCAACTTTCTCGACCGAACGTTACGTTATTCGGACATTTCGGTTTGTCGTTCACGGCCGTTCTGAGATCCCGTGTGAGGAATGCTTCGTCTTTTTCTGGCAGAGGGACAGATCTGGCCGCTCCACATTGTGTTTTAAATTATGTCGTCACGCCTTTTCGATACGGTGGTAATCATTAACAAGTATTAACTAAGCAACTAACCCCGTGGAACAGAGCCGTTCTTGAGAAGCTAAGAGTTCCATAGCTAGGCAAGAAGTTTCCCCACATTTTATGGAATCCGGAGGTTCATTACAGTTTTCACAACATCCTTCCACGTGTCCCTATCCTGATCCGGATTAATCCACTCCACGCCTTCCAATTTATTTATCTGAGATCCAGTTAAATCTTATTCTGCCATCTACGCTCAGTCTCTAAAGAGGTATCTTGCCTACAGGTTTCACCACCAAAATACTGTATGCGTGTATCATCTCCCCTATACGTGCCACATGCCCGCTCATCTCACGTTCTTTGATTTGATCACCCTAATAATATTTGCCTATTAGCCTAAGCCTATAATAATATTTGCCTAAAGCACGAAGCCTATCATTATTCAGTTTTCTCTAGTCGTCTGTTATTTTTTCCGTCTGAGGCCCAAATCTCTTCCCTAGTATTCTGTTGTCGAACTCGCCCTCAGCCTGTGTTCTTCCGTTAATGTGACAGACCACTTTTCACACCGACACGAAACAGACAACATTTTATTCCTGTGTATTTTAAACTCTTTATTCTTAGACAGCAAACAGCAAGGCAGAGGGATTAGGCCCGAATGGTAGCAGGCAGTCCTCGAATCTGTACTGCTCCTAATTTCTTCGTGGATGTAATTTTGAATGTAGTGTCATTCCCAAGTTCTATGTGCCACATTTCCAAAGGATTTAGAATCTATCATTTTTAAGTTTTCGCCCCGTAAATGAACATCACGAGGAAAGACAAGAAGTTGACTAGGCGCAAGTCGAATTTGCGTAAGTCGGAATTGAGCATGCATATGGTCGATTATGTATATACATAAAAGGGACTCCCGTTGAAGTCCGAACTGCAACACATCGGAACCTAGTCGGTGGTAAAAGGAACGCCCTGCTGTCTTGTTAATCACCCAGCAGTACTCTCTCGCAACTTGCGTCTCATTGCGCTTTCACTCCCGTAAGGAAAAATTCGGCGCCCATATCATAAATTCTGTGTTCTTGTGTGTTTACTTTTTAAAAATTTCGGAAGTCTGAAATTGCCTAAGTCGTTGAGTGTCTGTAGTCTGCCTTCTTCACCTATATATATTTTGAATATTCCTTATCAAACCATGTGTTATACAGCTTCTCTCCGTAATCACCTAGGCTCACTTCAGCTGAGATTTTAATATTCCTTCTAATACCTTCTCAAGCCCTGCTGATGACCCCGCTGTCATGTAAGTTCTCCAGAGCTGCAGATATCTTAGAAAAGAGCATAGGATAAAATCTCAAATTTTCACCTCGTTTAGATTCTTGAAAGCGAATCTCTCCATGTCAAAATTCCGTGTTGTTCGCTTGCTTACTGGCAGTCTCTTCCAAACTACCTCAACCACCAGATGCTAATCTGTATCACACTCAGATTCTCTGAAAGATAGTACATCATGAATGATACCCCCTATATATCAAGATGTACTGAACATAATTGTGAGTCGTCCCGTCAGGAAAATGAATATGTCGAAGTAAGAAGGTTGTATAAATTATCACAAAGCAACTAATGCACTTTATTCACAATGACTTTTTAAAAAATTGCTCCTACATGTTTCGAACCATCGCAGGCTTCATCCTCAGGGAGTCACACAATCACTAATCACACGCCCTACCACAATATGATAACAAGGGTTAGTCACAGCTTAAAATGCATCTGTTCTGTTGATAAAATGTCATTAAAACTTGTCTTCTTAAGACGATGAATAAAACTTGGTTAAAAAGATGTGTTTTGCGTCGGTGTATGGAGCGGTTTTTGTAGTGCACTGTGGTACTGTCAGTGGCAAGGTGTGTTACGTTAGGCGGGCAGACACGCCAGGTTGTGTTCTTGACAACCAGATATTTTCTTGTGCCAGGTTGACTACTCTTAATGTCATTGTCACTATTTTTTATGCAGTCTGTTGTTCCAAATTGTTGGTCTGAAAATGTCTTCTGTATCAGATTTTGCATTGGTACTTAGGGAATTGACCGAATACCTGCTTTTAATTACTCTTAGGAATTGTCCTGCGATACATCACTTGTTTTCTCATTTGGGACACGCACTTTCAGAACAATATGACATCAGCGACCTCTTAACAGTGTGCGTGACATCCTGTCACTAAAACCTCTGCTCTCAAATTTCTTATGCACAAAAAATCCTCTCCACAATTGAAGATTTTCATTCCCTTTTCCGCAAAAACGAGTAAAATTTTCTGCTTGTTCAGTGCCACCCATTTCCTATCCGAAATGTACGCCCACTAAATCTAGCCTTTACTTTGCTAGTTCTCTCGCAAATATTTTCAGTTAACCTGACCTACGGAGCTTCGTAACATTCCAAGTTCGAATACCCTTGTCAAAATTCTACTCATTTGTTCAGTCACTTTTTCATTCCAAAGAGTCCGTTCCAGCCCGATACCCTGGGTGACATTTCGTAACGTGCACATTTTTGCGGTCACACCTGGTATACAGAAATGACAAAGGTGAAGATGTACTTTTTGGCTACAGTAAAAAGGCGGGTCAGAATATCCAATCATGGGATTCATTTCACAGTTAAAGTAACCGCAAACCTTTAGCTTTCCAATGTATAAATATTCAAGTCCAGTCTCGGAATTCGCATAAGACAACAGGATTTAGCTCTAAGAGTCTCGGCCTGGCTAGGCTTCCCGGAAATAAAATTCGTCAGTGACTTCTGTGTGACGTAGCTTAGGTACTGAGCACTGATTAGAATTGGTTAGACCAAGGCATCGTGCTTTGTAGTCTGCTGTGTGTTAATTTGCTGTAAATTAAGACATTACTTCCGCTACAGGTTTCAAAAATATTGTATATTCCACAAGCATTACTATTAAACGGAAGGCAACATTTGTGTTGGCTGCTCTTCTGCTTTCTGGAAGAGAAAATATTTAAATATATCAAACTATACTTTTGCCTGTTGTTTGGGTGAGTGTGACACTTGGTTGCTTACATGAAGGAAGAAATAAATAGCTTAAGAATATTTGAGAACAGGAGCCTGGGGAGGATATTTAGACCTGAGACGAACAAAATAAGAGGAGAATACAGAAGAATGCACATTAAACACTTAATAACTTGTAACCTTGGTCAAATGTTATTGGTACTGACAAATCAAAGGGATTACGATGTGCCGGGTTATGCAACAAATAGAAGAGAATAAAACTGCATGCAACATTTTGATCGCGAAAGTTAAAGGAAAGAGGGCCAATGTAAAGACCTAGGCACAGATAGAAGGATAACATTGAAATGAGTCTTAATCTAAGTGGAATGAGTAGTCGTTTGCTGGATTAATTCAAACAGAACAGAGACAGGTAGTCGGCTTTTTTGTGAACACGGTAATGAAATTTTTAGTTCTAAAAAATCCGGCAAATACCCGACAATCTATGAAACTATTAACGACTAAGAAGCATCCTGCTTTATTTTATTCCACATAAAGTACATAATCATATCCTATATAGTCTACAACTTGGTCTATTCGTAGGCATACTACACGTTTTAAATTTTACTACGTATGACTAATTTTACATACCCTTATTACGGTTGGCGACCTGTTAATTAGGCTGTGTGGTCTGTGTGCTTTCCGTTTTGGTAAAGCACCTGTGTTTCAAGCTGAGCAGTGTGTAAAATGAAGTCGTTTAATTCTCTAAATAAATTCATATTTCCTCACATGAAATTACTCTTAAACGAACTAGAAGCTACAATAAATTAGAGCTGTAAAATTGCTGTTTGCTCTGTCGGCTTCTTTCGTCGCCTGCCAATTCTACTAGAGGTTATAGAAGACAAAGGGCTGAGAAGGCGTGGGATATTAACCCTTTAAAGACGAAGCCTGTCTGTTTTATATAAGGACTCAGTGCGTACCGCGCTGTAAACACTCTCCACTTCGGTTATAAAAACCAATCTCTTAATGTTTTGTAAGGCAAAGTTGCTGTTTGTTCAGAGATCCGTACAAAACACATAAACGCAATGTGGGCACCACGTAGAATTTTTTAATATTGAACCTGGTCGTATGCAAAGTTACCGCTAGGCTTTAAAAGGTTAATCCGAGTGTTTCTCAGTCTTCGCGGATTTATGTTTAGGCACCGCGGTGTGTTCACATCGGCTTGATGTTTTAAGCTAGGTCTGTGCTCTGTACAAACGTTGCCCGCGGCTCCCTATGGTTCGCACAGGGTAGGCGGTACGGTAAAGGTCACCTCCTGCACTTGCATTAAGGCGCAGACGTGGAGTGGTGTATACTTTTACTCATTTTTAACCTCGGTTCTAGAAGGGGGTGGGTGGTCAACGCCACGCCCACACCGCTTTTTCCCTGGGAAAGAGCCCCGGTACCCCTTGTACAAGAGGCCGGCTGGTACAGAGCAACATTCTGGAGGGGCATCGAAATGAAAAAATCTCTTGCTGCCACCGGGGTTGGAATCCTAGACCGTCCAGCCTGTAGCAAGTCGCTGTACCGGGTGTGACAGGGCAAGCAGTAGTCATCGTCAATACGTTTAGGTGGAAATGGATTGCTTATCGCATCGTTGACATGTCTTCTTGTGATCAGGACAGCACGCCCACTAAACTTGGGGGTAGCATAATAAGAATCACAGTAAACCCAGTCCAACACAACAATCGTTTAATCCAGCATTAATTCAAACCATGTTTCGGCCTGATAGGCCATCATCAGGTTGATCATGAAGTTGCAGGGAAATTGAGATATCGACTTCTTACAAGGTATATTAATGTGCTGAGTATACATAACATAAAGGAGTATGTATCCTCAACATAATTCCATAAATCGTAAGAAGTCGAGATCTCGGTTTCCATATAACTGTGTTCATACATTTGGTCGTATTCTTGGTCATCCGATTATGGCCTATCAGGCCGAATCATGTTGTTGAATTAATACTGGACTAAACAATTGTTGTGTTCAACTGGATTTACTGTGATTCTTATTATCCATAACACAATGCGGATGAATCGTCTTAAGAATATGCTGTAGCAGTTGCCAGGGAAAATACAACATTCAACTGAATAAAAAATAATAAATTTTATCCGCAGGAAATTCTTTTCAGACAATATAAATTGTAATGCAAAAATACTTAGTTTGGACCAGTGGTACTCTTCAAAATCACACGTGTGACATTCTTTCTTCTGTCCGAAGTTTGCACGGTAGGTGGAATAGGCGTTGTTTATTAGGTATTTAAAAGCGCAGGGCTTCTGTTGTAACAATTCTGAGCAGTAAACTTGCTGCAGTCCAACATTTTCTTCATGTGAAATTCATTTTTGTAATCAAACATATGTTACTGAGTGTGGAAGAGCCAGTGAATTTGGCTGAAAGCAGGTTAAACATACAAGTATATAGGTCTACCTTGCAGTGACCCACTTACATGTCTATGCAAAATATCGGACACATAATAATGGACATTTACTTTCCCTTCGTAAGAGCAGTCGCATTTACTTACAAACGCATGAAACAGCTGCTTGCACAAACAACAGTGCAAGAAATACGTAGTCTTACGCTTATAACTCCAACACGCAAATAAACACACCTCCAGCTTCTGAAGCACGAAGAAAGCAACAGACACAATTGAAGAACTTTAAGACAAAGAAAATAGTGTGCAAGGCATAGAAAGCAAATCTTTCAAGGAATTGTAAATAGCCTCGACACTTGAGAAGTTTTCACTTTTATAAACCTACGGGGAAGTATGTAGCATGCTTATATTTAATATAATTATGACCTCGTTTGGAATATATTGGAATATACGCAGTTTTAGTTTATAATGTATAATACCAGAAAGTTCGTTATAACATAACAGGCAGTTGTTGCTAGTTATGTAGTTGACGTCCCTCTCGCCAACAGAAATTATGTTTCACTACCCATTTGGTAACCACAGTAATGGCTATCTAATGACTATTACCTGAAGTAAATTACACTGTCCTTCATGGCACGCATTTAAAAACTTGCACCTAAAGCGCAACATCAATATGGAGGCCTTTGACAATCAACATTACCACTTTGGCTTCCAATAACGTAGTTAAAAGTGTAATGAAACATAGGTACATAAGCAGGCCAGGCAATATTTACGCGACAGTTTACTATTATGACATTAAGAGTTTTGGAACACCGCGTTTGATTCTGCGGTGTCTGTTTTCGTCATGATTCTTCTTGAAATAAAACTTCCCTGAAATAATTAAATTAGTTATTTCTTATGTAGCACATGCCTTGATGGGTATAACTGCATGTAAGTTGTGGTACTAAGGTAATATTCTACGTATGTTTTTGGAAAACTTCATAAACAATGTAAACAGTAACAGGGCACTTTGAATCACGTCACGGATACATGAAAAATTAGGAATAACGGAACGGAAAAACGAAAGGACATGACGTCACACAACCAAAAGAATTCGCAGTTGTATTTTCCCAAACGCTCGAAACGCATTTCCCTTTGAAGACTGACGTTCAAATAAATTATATATAAACATCATTTCTTACCTCACAGGGAGCAAAGTCCATGCCCATTATAAAGACCAACCTATTAGTACTGTATTGGGAAACAATCGCTGTTTATTGTGAGAATCATACGAAACACATAAATATAATGCCAGGGCAAAAGGCAGAGTTCCATAATGCTGCAGTAAAAGGTACACATATATACCAGTGGGCTTTAAAAGGTTAAGTGCAAAAGACTTCTCTTTGTCAGCTCTTTCTTCTGACTAGTTCTGTACTATCTCGCATGACTGACGAGGAAGACGGAACACAATTATACATCATGACTTTTCAGTTTTTTTTTAACTGAAGGAGTACCTGTCCAGTCAACGTAATACCTAGGGATTATTGTAGCGGCGAAAGTCAGACTTGTATTCGGGAGGTACGTGGTTCAACCCCGGGTGCGAAACTCCCTTAGGTTTATTGTTTTTCCCTCAGTCTCATGCCTTCGTACAGATCATGTCTGTCCCATTTAACATCATTATTAAGTCTTCATCAACTTCCGATTTTACTCATGTATACAATATCTGCATTTGAAACGGTGTCACTAAAGAACAAAGGGAACAATAGCTACGAATCTCCAACAAAAATAAACCCATGTCTCTGAATCGAAGAGTAGTTTCACCTGCAGTTTAACATTTACGGTCATCATGATCTCATCGGCGCTAACAAAGAGGCCGTTCGTGGTTAGACAGCTTGCTACAACATTAGTCAGTTTAAGGCAGAGGGCCTGTAGTCTCTTACGTAGGAACGCAAATGGATCCTGCACCGAATCACGTTAACACAGGATTTATACTACATTTCGAGACTGATACATGGTCGTACATCTATGCCCTGTCACACACACTACCACAGACCTGAGAACATATAAGCTTGGTTCGCAAACATTTTCAAAATGTCGTAAAGGACCAAAATAGTAATAAGTGCTAAATTCTATTCCAGATATTTAAACTATAAAGCTATAAAAACCCCTGATTTTTAGAGGCAACACTCTGTTAATTCATTCCAGTTCGTAGAACAGTCCAACTATTAAAACTGATCTCTTTACAATTCATTCTGCCATACTCTCATCTTCTTACCTGTGTCAAAAGAAAAGCACGTGAACTAACAAAGAGTAGACCTATTCTTGAGAAACTTACAGAGGATCAGTAGTTTTAGAATAAACGGGTTCCGACAAATTTAATTTCCCATGTGTGCTAATTTCTCGCAATATAAAGAGCCTCACGCTCCGCAAGTCTATTGGGTTTCTCCCCCCATAATTCGATGACGTACATGTTCTGTCTTTATTTGTTGAATATACTCGTATGCATCAAACTGAATATTTAACATTGTTTTAACCGAAACGATAAATCCCCAGCAGTTCTTTGTTTACGTAAGTGGCTTTTGTTTGCTGAACAATGATTTTTCATGTGTATAGCGTCAAATGTAAAGACGGTTATGAGTGATCAATCGTAAAATATGTGGAAGGCATTCGTGGTTTATTCTGTGATATTTGACCAGTCATTCGGCATATTTATATTTACAGGAAGTCTTCGATCAGAAACGAAATCATTATTGTGCAGCCTAAAGTGGGAGTTGAAATTTTTGTCAGAATTTTATTCGAGCGCTGCTGATGTGTATGTATGGTACGCACTTCAGCGTGGTTAATGCAGTCAAGACAAGTGAGTGTCGTACAGCCCCCGGGTAGGGGACTCCGTGTGGCAGCGTTATTTTCAGTCAACGGGAGTGGGGATTTACTTTCGATCCAGATACGAAGATGACAGTAGACAAAGACGATGATTATGCGGAAGAATTTGGAATAAGCTGTTAAAATGTCCCTGTGACAACTTTAAACTCCCTTCCCCATGGGACTCAAAAAAATTAAATCCCAGCTTCCTCCAGTATTTGGGATAAAGTGGTCCCATTGCGGCCTGCGGAAAAATGTGGTGGCGTTCAGATATTAGTCTGTTATAAACCGGTAGCAGCAACTAAGTCATGTAGTAAGTAGTCTGGCATTGTTTCAAATATGACTGCTTAACGCCAATGAGACAGTCTTTCTTTGGG
This sequence comes from Coptotermes formosanus, assembly GCA_013340265.1. Classification (NCBI taxonomy): domain Eukaryota; kingdom Metazoa; phylum Arthropoda; class Insecta; order Blattodea; family Rhinotermitidae; genus Coptotermes; species Coptotermes formosanus. The sequence goes on from BLKM01000502.1 coordinate 1,583,578, forward strand.
AGCTAATAGTCATTTACGTAGTCAAGAAATTTTCCGCCCTTTACAGAACGCGAAAATCCAGACTTGTCTTTGCAACAGCCAGCAACTGATTTCTATGGTGAGCGAAATAAATTCACTTCGCATCTTCATGCCTCAGTTGTTTTAGATCTATTGTGAGGCTACCCTCCTTTCTACGTTTACATCTTCCATTTGGACTCTTTGCTTCCGTCTTCGAAAATACTTCGTGTGAACTACCATCTCACGCATGAGGGCTGCGTATTTTGCCAGTCCCGTGCTTATAACCCTAACAATACGAATATGGCGAGAAGTAAAGGTGATAAGGTTCCTCGTTATAGAATTTCTCCAGTCGCTCATTGGTCCTCCCTCTCAAGTCCAAATATTCTCTGAACACCCTGTTCTCAAAGGTCATATTCCTTGAATGTAATAAGCCATACAAGCCAACGCCCAAAATTGTATTTGAATGCATATAAAACATCTAGATTTAGTAACAAATAAAAATTACTTTCGTGATAAAATTAGAGAATAATTAATTCTGAAATTTCAGACATTCATTTCGAAAATCTTATTCGAGTTCCAAAGCGCTTATCAGGGTGCAGGACATAGAAACCAGCACTGTAAATTTGCCGGCTTCAGTGTACTAATGGTTGTGACGTTTGAGATATTACTATCAGAGCAGAATGAAAGTTATAGAGGCTGAAAAAAAGTTCACCAAAATATTGGCATCTAAGGGAGGTTATGTTAAGCCATTTAGGATGTTACGTGAAGGAAAGAGTACATATACAGGTCACCTAGTATTTAAGTAGATTGAAACCTGGATGGTTTCCATGGGCTGGTCATGTGGCTAGGATTGTTGAAATAAAGAATTATAGGTGACTTCAGTGTAGAGACATTCTGGAACACATAGCCCAGAGGACCGAGAATGAGGTGGAAGGGTGATATTAAAATGGAGAAATCCGATGGTTGGGAGGTAAATAGAAGAAAGTCGGGGTCGTGCACAGTAGTTAACTTTTATATTCGTGGTGTTGATTCTCCGGGGTCTGTTAAGTTTTAGCATATCTCTGTCGTCTAGTTTAGTTCAGTGCAATGTTGTGTTTGATGTCTGGTATACCTGCAAAGTATGTTCAATAGGATGCAATAATTGCCCGTTACTTCACCATGTAAAAGCTCCGTGTAATTATATACTATACTGCAGCATACACAAATCTGCAATTTGCCCACAGAGTGACATTATATGCTCCTTACAACTCACAACAAAAATCGGCTATTTTCCTAAACAGCATTAGCCGATTGGTTTTCGTAATGAAAACGCAGTGTGTTTAATATGTAGTAAAACTGAATGCTCATGTATAATTACTATCAACTGTGTGATTCAAAGGTTTAACGTTCGTTAAATCTGCTTCTTGAACATTTTTGTCGTAAAGCACCTCGACCCACGCGGTAAATTTGACAGAGACTCATCCGGCCTCCGGGAAATAAAATTGTCCACCCCTGTCTTAGGATCTTCATAAATGAATATAGTGTATGAGGTGCAGTATGTACAAACAGAGCAGATAAAAGAATTACCAGACATCAGAAATGAGCTAATTTAAAATGGGTTGTCTGGGGTCTGGAATGTGACCAGCAAAATTACTACGGACATTAACCTCGTAGCCTTGAAGGCACATACCAGTTGAAATAGCACAGAACTCGGGACGTAGCTCTTAATTAGCGCGTTCAGATTTAAAGCTCACAGCATAAGATGTAGGATAAATACTGAGTATGTTTCCTCGTACGTAAAACACGCATTATGTCTCTTGCCTTTTCTTATTCAATGCACTGGTCTTGCCTCCTGTACATGATGTTGGTAAAAAGCCAAAGTGGGCGTTCTTGTACTTGTGCATGATTCAACAGGTCAGTGACGTGACGAGTCAAATAAAAGATGGCGGGACGATTGAAAGTGGGATGTTCGGAAGAATGTGAGAGAAAGATATCCCATCCATGAGATTAAACTGGACCGCAGGAAACTACGGAGAGTCTCTCAGTATAGCAGTCCCGATGATTTGGTTGTGGGGCTTTCAAAGGCAATCGTAAAAGTTAGTTCGTTTTTACAGACACGACACCACCAATTGCCATGCATAACGGTTGACTCACATTTACAGACACGGCGACGACTCGCTCCATGCTAATGGTTGATTCATAATTACGATTACGATGACACATGCCGTCGACAGTGGTTGGTCTACATTTACGGACACGAACACACGTGCCATTAACGGTAGTTGACTCATATTTCCGTAAACGACAACACGTCATGATAATGGTTGATTCACATTTACGGTCACGATGACACATGTTGTGAAATGGTTGATCTGCATTTACAGACGGCGACACGTGCCATGAACAGTAGTTGACTCACATTTAGGTAAACGACAACACGTGCCGTGGATAATGGTTGGTTCAAAGTCGATTCCAATCTGTAGACACGATGACACGTGATGACAGTGACGCGACGACTTCATAAACCTGCTTTACAAACCGAATAGTTCACGAAGTAATGACAGCGGCATGTCAACGACGACATCTTAAAGAAAGATCCCAGACCTACCCTAAGGTGTTTGTGCCTGTTTACCGGCCACTGTAAACTGCATACCCCGCAACGTAGGGAGGGTTTACTAGACGGTACCTGCTACATTTCTGTTGCATTTTTGCCACAGGATTAATTGTCCAGTCCGTAAATGTGAATAAATATTACCTCATGTGTTGTGTCCTTGCCGTATTTGTAAGCGTGAATCAACCGTCCATCCAATCTGCCGGAACTGTTGATTACACTTGAGACTGACTAAGCCGTTGCCTTGTCTGTGACATCACGTCTTACGTATACGGAATAACATGTGCACGTCATTCTCTGACGTCAGTAAAATTGCCCGACATTAAGCTGTGCGAACGTCACAGTACTGCGTTTCGTATTGCTATTGATTGCGATAATCTCAATGGGAATATTTGTTACTGTTATCGGACGGGCCAGTTTATTCCCGCCGAAGCTTAATTATTTAAGCAAGAGAGTAACTGCACGTACAACCCGATCAAGCAGTCCATGGGCCTTCTTTGCTATTATGCTATAAAATAAAATTCTTTACTTCACCGTGAACTTTCCTACCAATAACTGGTACAGTCCGCTTTTATTTCCCTTTCGCGTATCGTAAATTCGAAAAGAAAAGCGGCAATTTCTGGATGCTAATTAAACGAAAGATGTGGCAGAATCCAAAGATCCAACATTGCTAATACCAAAGCTCGCTGTGATTTTGAGGCACTTCCAGTCACCACTCATTCCCTCAATCTGTACCTAGATATATCTACATCTATTTCGGTTTTTAAAACGAAAATGTTCAAAACATTTCGGTCAAAATCATACATTCTGCCATGTCTTCCAGCCCAGCTTCACTAACCTAACAATACCTGGTTAGGGGCAGGCCTATACATCACGCAGGTCCTCACGACGTAACAGTATTCTAAATTTTCCACCTGGTAGTGGATCAGATATTTTCCTGAACATTTTTTAAACAATGGTAATTTGTGAACTACACACATTTCACATCCATGCAAAAATACTGGAAAATTATTTTTTCTGTATTCTGATATTCAGCGCTTTAGGGAGTGGACAGAATGCTAACATCTTATGAAATGAATAGCAAACAAGCAGATAAATAAGTTTAAAATTAGATACGGATGCCTCTAAGACATATATATGTCTAAAACAAACGGAATACTTTCATTATTTTAGGTCTAATTATATTTATTACATGGTATTATATCATCGATTAAATGTTCAGATACATTGCAGAAAATTATTTGTATACAAATAAGATTATTTGGTTCCGTTCTCCCTTCTGCTGAGCACAAGTACAGCGTGACAAAAGAATATTAGTGCACAGTTTACCAGTTCAGTAGATGTCTAGGTATTCGTGCTGCTACGTCTGAGAACTTTCACTATTTCCCTATACATAGGCTATATTTACTCCTTTTCCTTCTCAGTTCCAAGTATTCATATTCGCCGCTAAACTTCCCAAACATCAACTTCGATTTCCGTAGTTCCCTCTTACTTAAGCCCTTTCCTCTGTTCTGTCACTCCTGGAATTGCATTTGCTGTATTTACAAAGAATGCGATCAGATTTCCAATGCCTACCCTCATTATGTCGACGGCCTCTGGAACAATATTTAATGTGGGATTAGTGACACTTAAGAAACTGCCCAGATCTACTGACAGTACTGAAAGCTAATCTGTATTGCAGACTGTCTCGTAGATTTTACCGCTTGAGATGACGAGAGCATAATAGTCTATTATTCAACAAAATATATCGCTCATGAAACGGCAATTTGTTATAACCCACCGACACACAGTTTTACAGGAGACAGAGAAAACTTGGCCGATCCTCAATAGACTACATGTATGTTACGTTTGTAAGAAAATATAGAGACAAGCAATTTTTATGTGGACACAACATTTTGACAGAAGGTGTGTTTGCAACCCTGCTGACCAGTAATGCGGGAATCTCAGTTAGAGGAATTTTGTGGGTTTCGACAAATTGCAGCTTCATGAACGATATGTTGTTTATATTCCAGTGTTGTACATGGTTTAAGGGAAAATCAGTTCGAGTTGCATATTTTCATACCTCATAACTACTAATTTAAAGAAACGTCATTCGTTTTATTAGCAACATCTGTATAATTTGTAAATTCTGCATGTTTCGAAGAAAGTTCTTTTTGAACGGATCGCTATGCGAAATGATTTGAATTCCATAAACATTTTGTGATAGATTCAGTGCGAAATACTTGTATATGGGTGTACGAAAAATGCGAAGATGTCTCCACATGCTCCTGTCGGTCCAAGTGGAAAGAATTCAGCTGTAGGCTATGGATGTGCAATTGACCGAGACTGGCTGCCAACAGTGTTATAAAATCACGGGAAAGCAGTGGAGTGCGCCTGTAGCGCAAGATTCAGAGGAACGTGGGGTTATTTTCGGTTATATCCTCGTCGTATTTTATGTAGTATATTTACTAGGTTTTCGTTAAAAATACGGAAATATCGTCTGATTTGAGAACAGGTGTGAGAAGAACTGTCACTGGGTTGTGTGTAAATAAACAGAGCAGATTCCATGCAGTCGCTGTTAGGAATAACAGCCAATGTACGTGTATAAATGTATAGATTTCCACGTGATCCCTTCCCTGTTCTAGAATTTAAAAAAACGTATCTAAAAAGTCGCGGAATTATGCGAGGAGATAAAAATAAAGCGAATATATAGGTCTACGTACAGCCTATCTCTATTAATATTTAATACCATTATCTATGAACACACCGAAATAACAATATCGAATATCCACCGACAGTTCTTTAAAACTTCCAATACTGATTGAGATAGAATATCTGGTTACTCTGTTGCACCTGAAGTTTAGTGTTCGTGACATACATGCGAGGCTTTAAAATGATAGGTTACGTGTGTGTTAGGAGGGATTTCCGAACGTTAGTTCGTACGGAGTGCGCATGTGGCGATTATTCCAATCGGGCAGAGTACTGACACAGTTGAAGCATCAGTTTGTTTTCCCGCGGTTTTATTTTGCAATTCAACTGTTTCACACCCTTTCCGTAAAATAACTGAGATTTATTTTTACCTTCTTCCGCCTAAGAGGAATATTTGCTGGCATCAGTCCATTGGGTACAAGTTCTAATATTGTCTCTGATTCTTCATGGATGCAATTGCAAATGGAATCTGCTAATTTTTGTTTTCAGTCTATATCTTTTCTCCTTTTCGGTCTTTGTGACTCTTCTTTATTTCTTATAACAATCATACGCAGGTTCCTCTGACGTCACCCTTTAATTTTTTCCAAACTTGTTGATTTCCATCCCGTACAAAGGAATATGGCCGATCCCAGTGGCCGTGTCGTCTACGGCGTAGGTCTGTGGCCGAGCGCTTGCTGGGATCGTGGGTTCGAATCCAACCGGGGGCATGGATGTTTGTCTCTTGTACAGTGTTTATGTTGTCAGGTAGAGGTCTCTGCGGCGGGCTGATCCCTCGTCCAGAGGAGTCCTACCGACTATGGTGTGTGTTTGAGTGCCATCAAGTGAAATCAAGAACCTCGACACCTACTGTGAGTAGGTAGAAGAGGTCAGGACTACGAAACGAAACAAAGGAATATGAGCTCTTGAATTGTTTATGCATTAATATTGAAACATCGAAATCATTTTGTGAAAAAGCCGTATTAAATCATTTTAATGGAAGACCTTGCTTTTTTATTTTTCTTTTTTTTACTGGAACACAAGGAAGGGCTTAGGCAATCAACACGGTCGGAAACTGTAGACTAAGTCCAAGAGAAAAGACAATAAATCTCCATGATGGAAGATATACTTGGACGGTCGTTGGTTTTGGAACTCGTGCATGCCGGAGTTGCGCTCGCGTTGACGCCGCATGGTACCAACCGGGTGACAGTCCGCCCCTAAGTATCGATTGTTCAATACGATATCTCGTTTCGGTGCTGTTTGATGCAGGACCAGCCCCTTCCATCTCCAATCAAATCTGTGTCACGGGAGATGAATCGAACACCCATCCTATATGATAACTGTATGTCAACAGATTTAACCATTTAAAGACGAAGTGTGTCTGTTTTATATAAGGACTCAGTGCGTACCGCGCTGTAAACACTCTGCACTTCGGTTATAAAACCAATCTCTTAATGTTTTATAAGGCAAAAGTTGCCGTTTGTTCTGAGATCCGTACAAAACACACAAACGCAATGTGGGCACCACGCAGAATTTTTTAATGTTAAACCTGGTGGTACGTAAAGTTACCGCTAGGCTTTAAAAGATTAAGGCTTTCTTTCATCTAGAGATTATTAGGTTGTAATATATACTGCACTGCATAGCTCAAATGTAGTCTGAATACAACGATAGTACGGAATAGTGTTTTCCATCGACAAGTGTCGCTTCTTTGTATTGGCCTATGTTTAACGAGAAATGTTTTGACCCAATTTCCTTTAGGTTTTCATTACTACAATTTAACCATCATCGTATTTGGAACTGCAAATGGAACTGTACCAAGATTATTGTCGTCTGGATGTAACGCCGTGTGGTTTGGTAAATAAATATCTACATTTCGCAGGAATCTGTTTACTTCAGCTTCAGGGTTTCTGACTTCACTCTTGAAGACAGAGGCAGCAACTTACTCCGAAATGTCGGTCCCTGTCTACAGAATGACACTGCATTAGATCCAGGAATATCCGATCCCATTGGCCGCGCTCTTTAAGCTGGAGGTCTACTGCTGCTCGCTTAGTGGTGTTGCGGGTTTTAAGCCCGCCAGAGGTATGGATGGAGTGTTGTGTTTTGTCAGGTAGAGTTCTCTGCGTTGGGCTGATCATTCGTCCAAAGGAGTCCTACCGAACGTAGTGTGTCTGTGTGTGGTCATAAAGCCTCGACAATCAGCAGGCCCTGACACATTACGGGCTGTCGTGCCATGAAAAAATTCCTGGAATACTTTTCACTGTCACAGCCGCGAAAAACTCTTGTTTCCCCTTTGTAGAACACACCCAACACACGTTATTCGTGATTTTTACTGTACTAACAATACTGTATAATACATGTTATGCGGAGTCATAACCATTCTTTTACTTCCTACTACTGTGATCCAGATCAGAACCAAGAAGTGAACCGTAAAATTGTTTGTGTCACGAACTGTTTACAAGTATTACCACCGGATAATGGTTATGATGTTTGCATTATCTGTAGAATAAACCTGTTTAAAATTCGTTACGTGTTTACAAGATCAAATCCAGGTACGTCCTGTAATTCCTGACTGATTTTCATCAAAACTAATCAACGTACTCGTAGCTATCAACCTTCTAAACTTGACAACTTGAAGGGGAAATTCTTAATAATGCTCCTAACATTCCTACTTTCCATAAGTTGTCATGTGCAAAACAGAAGACTCTCTCTCGCGATTTCACTGGGCAGCAGACGAATACTGGTCATTCCACTGTAGAGACCGTCTGCCGGCAGAAGAGATAATCAATATGAAAGTCTGTGGAAACCGCTCTACCAGTTGCAAAAGAAAATACACAGTGATAATGCCGTGTATCTTCAACATTTTGTGCCGCTTCTTTAAAAATTCGCTGTGTTTCGGGTTTAAGAACACAGCATCAGAATGACCAAAAGAAAAGTTATTTTAAATTTCATTACTATTTAATACTTTGTGAGAATGACAAGCACTTTGTCACATATGACGTTAAACAACAAAGGCATGCCACATCGTGCCGTACACTGACCATCAATATTGCGCCTTTTGATTCGAAATATCATTTAGTAGATAGTACGGTTACTTTAAACTGACATACATATTACGGAACCCGGAAAACGTGTACATATTCATAGTCTGTTTAGTCTGTGCTGACGAATTTCACGTCAACGTTACCATCTCTCTCGTTCACTGTTACAAGTTCACCATTTTTAATTGTATACTAATTTCATTCAACAGGGTTGAACTCTCCATGCATTTAAATACAAAACACACACCATTCGTGCCACAAGCATTAATCCCCTCCGTCAACATATAACAATGGGACCAATGACAAACAGGGAAGTTTTTGCATTTCCCTGGGAATCCCTCCTGCGTGATCAAACGCTAAATACTTTCACTTTTTAAAGGTATTTCAGAAGAGTAATGCAACAGCATCTAAATTTCGACAGTATTTTAAAATTATGCATAAAATATTTCCCTTTTAGTTGCTTATGAGAAGTCAGAGATCTATTCACATTTTCATCAACATATGTTTCAAGTACTCTTTTTTCTATCTGTACGTAAACGACAATGGGAACTACTGTAAGGAGTAAAATTTCAAAGCTGTTTCTATTCGACCGAACATGTTACACAAATTCTGGCCTCATTTAAACGCCGATGGATCAGAAATATAATTACACGTCCTTCTTCTTTTATGTTTAAATAAAAATGCACTGCTTCCAGCCATGTAGGCCTTTCAACAAAACCATGTATAGTGTATAATGCCAGTTATTTTAAACACTATTTTTTCCCCCCTTGGCTCGACAGTCCTCGTGGGCCAAGTCATCCTCATTATTGAGGTTTCGCGATCACACTTAGACATATTACACTCGGTAGGATTCCTCTGGACGAGTGATCGGCCCGTCGCAGAGACGTTTACCTGACAACACATAACGCTTACAAGAGACAGAAATCCATGCCTCCGGCGGCATTCGAACCCGCAATCCCAGCAAGCGAGCAGCCGCAGATCCACAACTTAGACGGCGCGACCACTGGGATCGGTAAACAGTAACAATCAGCATGTGTAAAAACTATGTAGGCCTGCGTAAATTACAGCTATAGAATCTTGAATGTATTCATTACTAACCGTGTACTAACTATGCAATAATAAATAGCTAGTAATATTCCGTCACTGTATGCAGGAACAATAAGTTTGTCTATCCTCCATAAATTTACACGCACGTGTTCAACATATTTCGGCCCCAGGACCATCACCAGGGAACTCCTGGTATATCATACATAACGGAATATAAAGATAAAAGTATAATAATAATAATAATAATAATAATAATACAGAAATGCGTAAAAATATGCCGCTACAATAAAATATAAACACGACACAGATCTATACCAGTGTAAACTATTGTGATATTAGTAAAATAGAGTACAGATAAATAGCTGTGTTGATCTTGTATAGTGTACTGTGATGGATTATCGATTTACTTGGAGAACGCCCATGATGCCCACAATTCTGCGTACAGAAAGATCTTTTTGAAACTCTGACTGCTTTGTCACCGCTACAACTTTAAACCACCCGAAGAGTCCAATAAGACGCCTAGGCCTACATGAATTATGCTAATTCTAAACTGACATGAAAGAATGGGAAGTCATTCCTAACAGTTAGGGAGTTCTACTTAGTAAATCCTACGATCTATTCCACAACAAACCCAGCTGTGAAGCACCATGCCGTTTTGTAACTTCTGTTGGGACTTCTGAAGGAACAAGCTGTGGTACTGTTACTAATGACACGTTCCAATGGAAGTTCTACTTAGTAAATTCCATGATCTGTTCAAAAAAAAAAACAAACTGGGAAGTTTCATGCAGTTTCCTAGTTTCTCTTAGGACTGTTGAAGGAACCAGCTGTGGAAATGTGACTACTGACGCGTTCCAATTATCTTGAAGGCAAGACGATGTATGAGCATGCCGCATGGCATATGTTACAATTGTCACGTCCTGTTATAAATTACATATGTACTGACGTCTGCGAGAAGCGTTTTAAAGAGGGGAATAATTAATAGAATTATGTGAGGACAATGACGTGGGGAAACTGTGCCGTCAGACACTCACATTGTGTGTGCAGTTTACGGAAGGCAGATGGCATATGTTCGTGTTTGTGGCCAAAGACACCTAGAAAATGCTGCCCTACTCACAAGCCTGCTCTAAATTTGTAATTAATATCTAGGGAATTGCTAATTAAGGTGAGAGAAGTCGTAAATGGGGTAAATTTTACCGAACAGATGGATCATACTTCACACCGGGCGCTTCACTGTTCTTGTACTGTCGGAATGTTGAAAGACATTTTTATTAAATGCTGATATCACCAACCCTACGGAGGAGTTTGCTTGTGAAGCTGACAACCGATCATCTGCTCAATAAATTTACCGCCATTTGTGGTGCCCGACGGGTTGACTACCGTACTCTTAACAGTTTGTCGCTGGGCCCTTTCCTGAACCCGTTGAATCCAACCTACACTGCCATACTCTCCATTTTAAAATCAACTTTAATAGACCTACTATTTTCCCATTTACGCCTGGGTCTCTGAAGTGTTCTGTCCCATTCACATTTTTCCGTCTCGAACCTGGGTCACTTTTAGACTTTCATAAGATGTTCACTTGAGCAGCGTGCGGAGAAAATTTAAGAGAGAAGGGGAGGTCAGTTCGTATAATATTATGGACGGAAGAACGGAGGCCTGTTGCTCGCCCATTCTAGTTAAATGAATGATCCAGCGCGATATGTTCCATGAAACCCCTTCACTTCGATTAAGAATGAATTTTTCGACTTGCAACACTTGGAAGTGGGCTACGTTGAACTTAAAAAGCCATACAGTGTTATCACATGGCAGATTCGGATTGACCCTTTGAAGAATGGAATTAATCTGCATTATACGCTATATAAAGAACATGTTCGTACCCCACAAAGAATAGACTGTGCTTCCCTTATTAACCCTTTAAAGACGAAGCGTGTCTGTTTTATGTAAGGACTCAGTGCGTACCGCGCTGTAAACGCTCTCCACTTCGATTATAAAAACCAGTCCGTTAATGTTTTATAAGGCAAAAGTTGCTGTTTGTTCTGAAATCCATACAAAACACATAAACGCAATGTGGGCACCACGTAGAATTTTTGAATGTTAAACCTGGTGGTACGTAAAGTTACCGCTAGGCTTTAAAAGGTTAAGAGCAATCGTTGAATGCTGTGTAGCTAAAAATCACTGTTTGCTGTACGAATCATACGGGACACACAAACGGAGTGCACTGAGACAAAATGCAGAAATTTTAGTGTTAAACCTGGCGGTACCACAAGGCTTCAACGCAGGAATGCCAAATTCGTTCGCGTGTTCAGGCCGCAGTGAGGTAAGATGTTTGATGTTGGGGGCCAAACTCTTAAAACTGAAGGGACACCTGCCTTGATGCCCGTTTCGTTACTAATGGTAGATGCGTATCTGCTGGTCGCGATCCTTTGGAGCTCTTCTTTCGTTTCGTGAGTGGAAAGAATTGAACACAGAGGATAGGTAATTCCAAGCATCGTACATGTTTAGAAAATGATATAATTTTTGGAAAAAGACGTGCAAGTAAGTACGAGTAGTTATAAAAATTTGGCACTCCAGCGCCGCTAGATTTTTATTTTACGTAAAACTGGATCACAATGCACTTCTATCGGTTCCATTTGCGTATCTGCTTCTGCTTCATCAACGTCAAAATTATACGGTGCATTAAACATGGAAAACCCCATTTCAGAAAATTAAAACCTTGAAGTCGGTGCTTGGAAGGACCATTCATCATTTTAAACAAGAAATTTTATCCATCGTTTAAGAAGAATGTTTTATCACATTTTATCATCATATCAGATACGTCATAAAGACAAATCTCTGTTGCCATATTGTGATTATGTGTAATCAGTGAATATGTGACCCCCTGAAGATGAACACTAAGTGAGTTCGAAACATGTAGGGGTACTTTTATGAAAGTTTTGGTGTTTATGTGTGCAGGAGTTGGTCTCTAATTATATATAAGAGACAATGCACGGTGTGAATATAAAACTTAAATTATTTACGTGTTTCAAAACGTACAAATTTCCACTAGTTATTTGCGTTTCGCGTACCCGAAGTTTTATCGCAAAAGATTTTTTACTGCCATAAAATTAAGTATGCTATGAAATGCCCTCTTCCTTTTAGTTTCCCATGCAGCTCATTTAGATACTTTGTACTGTCAAATAAAGTGCCATTTAAAAATTTGTATGTCACCATCCTCTTGTTTTCTTTTCCATTTCCAAAAATATTGTATAAAATTTCACACAGCAAATCACAAAATTCTTTCAACGACTTGTGGCAGGATGACCGCGAATTTAAATGTATGCCGAATATTGGCAAATCGTCTTGCTGTCATTATCAAGGAGGAAAGAAAGGTAGAATGTCAATGACATAATCTTCGGGCACGAATGAAACAAATCTTTTTACATTGTGCTCCATTTTTATAAAGTTGCCAAACAAGAATTCGTGGTGTATTATACAACGACAACTGTCACTTTTACTACCAAGTTTTTAGTGCATTTCTTTCCCAACAAGGCTGTCTTTAAGACCTGTCATGTTATGACGGCTCCATCACTCACAAAGCACGCAAGTTTTTAAAGTAAAAGTTCATATTTTTAGTAAATTATCTCTCTATAAGAAAATGTCTTCTTTAGTAGCAGTTCCATGCATAAACGTTAATTCCAAACGTTCTTCAGTTATAACAACATTTGAGTTACAAGTACAACCGCCAATAAATATCAAAAGCAAAGCATGACCTTGAAAATCCGTGCTGTGATCCACTTCTAGCGAGTAGACTTGAAACATTTCACTGCTCGATTTTAAATGATCCCTGAAATCACCTGCTATGTTGTTTGTCGGTCCAGCCACTACGTTTCTGCTGCGGCTTTGTGTGTGTGTGTGTGTGTGTGTGTGTGTGTGTGTGTGCGCGCGCGCGCGTGTTTAGTTCTTCTACTTTCCACGGACCGATGATTCCAGTTGTTAGAGTTAAACGCCTTTGCTCTAAAAGGTTTTGAGTTGGTTGAAATTAAATTAGCCAATATAAAACTTACTTTAACTGATGATTAATCGGGTTTATTAATTTTATGTACGACTACTTGTCGGCTTTTTAAAGACTATTTTATTTTGTATAATTTGTCAGTTCCACATTTTTCTGTAAATATTCCATATTTGTCTTTGTGGCGTGTTTTATAATGGCGTTTAAATTTTTAGTCTTGCGAACGTCCATCTTCTTTTGACGAAGCAGACACAGAACATTGCCTTGCATTTGTGAACAAAAATACTCTTCTTCCATTTTTATTGAAATTTGCGACCATCCTCTTGTATGTTACGTTTTCTAGTATCCTATCTTTCTCTTTTACCATTGTTTACTTTTAATTGAATTACATAAATCCACTACAGTTAGGCTAACATTAGAGCGAAATTGATAAAAGCAAGTTTCGAGGAAGACAAGTAAATATTTACTATCGCTTACAAGTGTGCACACAGACACATCCAAACATTTCTAATACATATGACACCCTTATTAAGTGCAAGTAGCAACTCGCTGCCGCAATCCTCTCTTCTCTCAGAAGGTATACTTCATACTCCGAAACAAGGGAGTAGTCACGCAGCCAGCGCGATTTAGGTGATCCTTTGATCATATACGGCCGCCGTGAAGGTGCAGGTGAATATGAAGTTCCGTTCAACAGTTTGATAACCGATTTTACATTCTTATTCAATAGAATGTTTCTATTTATATATTGTAATCTTTGGGCTGTGTTTACAGTTTGCTTTGAAAAGATTCGCAGGCACCCAGAAGAATTCAAACGGGCCACATGCGGCCTGCAGACCTTCAGATTAATATGCATGCTTTAATGGGGTACAAGAATGCCATGAATTGCTAGTTTACGTGATTGTGAACCAGGCTGGTTTTAAATTTTTTCTTTTTCAGAATATCCACCAACTGATCACTAAAATTGGAATTTATTATCAGTACCTTTTCCCGGTGTCCGAAAGGATGTTATTAGTAGACTACACGTAACAAGGACTTTCCTTCAGACCGGTTCTACGACCTGCCTGGCCGCCTATTCAGTGGCCACTGCGGGCTCTTTCCCGGGGAGTAAAGTAGTCGCGTCGTGAAACTCGGCGTTAAATGTAGTTGAGTGGTCACTCACCTTCATCTGACGCCGGTGTTAAGAATGCAGTGAGTTATACCTCCACTGACATGTATGTCTTCATGTCGTGGTGCCTAATGAAAGTCAGTGACAACTTTACGTTTGTCTTTTATGGACATGTAGGATACTTAGTTTTGTTGGGTATTGGAACGGTATGTTGCATAAGTCATACTTGAGCTGACGTCAAGTTAACTGTCCTCAGTCCGGCACTTTGTTTAGTTAATTAAAGACTGTTGCCACACATAAGAAGTGGCCATCAGTGCAACTCATGAAAGAGAAAATGGGCTCTGAACCAGCAGAAGTTTTGCAAATATGTTGTCATGCATTTAAAACTTTCATATAAACCTTGAAATATACGAGTTTACGTGTGAGTTCCAATTACAGCTTGAGAACGTAGACAGAGTTTTGCAGATGTTTCTAACGCAAATCAACGCTTTGCATCCTTCGTGATTACGACATTGTTTTCCAACTCTCACCACAGTTTTCAATGTTATTACCTTACTCGTGCTAAAAACAAAAAAAGCGAGTTTTGTCAAAAGCATGTAAAGTAATCAAATGGGAGGCAATCTAAATAGCGAACAGCCATCTGTGTTAGTTTACAGAGGTGGCCTTCCCAATTAAATTCTGAGAGTGGCACGGGAATTATAGTATCGTCCCTCTGTACGTCACTCTGATTGTAATCGGAGTGACGTACAGAGCACCCTCCACAACACTGTTAATAATTATTAACAATATGATGGAGGGTGCTAAAATCAATATGCCGCGATACTGTGCATGGTTTAAAAGGAGGCCACAGAGCAAGCTGGGTCAAATGCTGATGCATCTCAATTTATTTGGCAAGTGCCCGGTTCGATTATTGCCTCGGACACCGACTATCTTGATACTTTCATAGCTCTCCGCAGTGAATGTTCTTGTCTATTAACACGTTCTGTTTAATCATCAATCGTCTATTTTCATACAGAATTTAATTTGAGATCTGCGCTCTTCTGGGGTATTATGCAGCGTCGAATGGTAAACCTTTACCGACGTTTCGGGACAAAGTATCGGTCCCATCTTCAAGGGTCAAGAAATCCTCCTTCATTTGACTTCTTAACCCTTGAAGATGAGACCGATACGTTGTCCCGAAACGTCGGTAAAGGTTTACCATTCCACGCTCCGTAATACCCCAGAAGAGCGCAGATCTCATCAACATCGCGACGGAAGCGTGAAATCACGAGAATTTAATTTGTGTCTTAAATGCATGATCCTGTATAACAGAAGCAAATCATAAGGAAACTAGTTAAGCTACGCATGGTCTGTCGACAACTCACAATTTCGTATATAGGCCTAAAATAAAAGTCTCGCGGATTACCAAAAGAGTAAGAAGCATTGTTAGCCCCATATTCCACATTTGTTCCACACAAAGACGAATACTATTTCCACAAACAAAAATCCAAGTTCTCAGACAGAACAGAATAAAACAGGTTAATCTCTTAGCCAGTGTTTATTTGTTGTGCTGAAGGGCCCCGCAGCATATGATACGGAGGCACCGCGGCCTTGAGGCTTATTTTGCAACCCTGTGATGAAGATGATTAGTTTTTTCTTTTTTCCGTGTAATGGAGCACTGGTGGAATGAAGTTGGCAGGGGAAACCCGAAGTACTCGGGTAAAAGCCTGTCCCAGTGCCATTTTGTCCACCAAAAATCCCATATGGACTGACCCGGGATCGAACCCGGGCGTCCACGGTGAGAGGCAGGCGACCGCCTGAGCCATGGCACGGCCCAGCCAGTGATTCTTTATGTGAGAGCTCTTGAAACATGAAACCCACAGCTGAGTTTTGCGCCAGAGGAACTGCAGTTTGATTCCTGGTAGAGGCAAGAGATAGGCCATACCTCTTCTTCGAAGTCTGTACATCAGTTCTGCAAAATATCCAGTCTCCTATTCAGAGAGAATCGGGAGTACGTAAAGCGGCCGGGGCGTGAAGCTGACTGCTTACCCCCCGCCAGTACTTAGGAGTTAAAACTTCACTTCCTCATATGCCCCCATGGCCTACACAGGGACAAATTTAAATCCAATTAAGAGTAAATGGGAGCCATCATAGATTTAAATCTTGCTGTTAACACAGATACCATGCCATCAGCGTGCATACATAATTAGGACCTTACATTCATGAACACGTGTACTACTACTACTACCACCACCACCACTACGACGACCACCACCACCGCTACTGCTGCTACTACTACTACTACTACTACTACTACTACTACTACTACTACTACTACTACTACTACTACTACTACTACTAACATCGTCATCACCACCACTGTTTTCTTGCGGCTTTGTCACACTGAGTTCTATTCAACTACCCTTCGAGTACTCTTGCTTCGTATTACCCCATATTCGTTTCATACAATTGACATGAAAATGATTCACAAATCCCATTCAATTTCCAACGATACTGTTCTCAAAAACAGATCAGCTGATTTAGGAAAAGTATTCAGTATTAAATATATATCTCTTTGCGTTCTAAAGACTTCTTTCAATCCGATGCATGTGCAACAAAAGACTGTCAAAACATGATTGGATCGGTTAGGAGGAAAAACGAACACGTCCAACAGCACAAATGCGAACGGTTCTTTTTCAAATAACTGGATGAAGTATATCTGGGTAATCAAGGAAGAAAGTGGCTGAAAGTGCTATTTTTGGTTCGAATTTTTATTGAAGAGGTAAAACAAATTAACGATTTCATAAAATTTGTTGGCGATTGAATGGCTCAGAAATGGAAAACGCATGCAGGCAGAGGAATATGAAAAAGTCAAGGCACGAGCTCCAATTCGGTATGAAACAGGTGGCAGGAAAAGTAGCAGCCGGGATAGTGTACGCAATACAGCGATTGGCTTACGGACTGGAAGAACCGTGGTTCGGAAACCGGCAAGAGCAGGAGATACGTCTCTTCTCCATGACGCCCAGCTCGCGTCTGGGTCCCACCCAGCTTCCTGTTCAATGAGTACCGAGGGATCATTAGCCGGGGGTAAAGCGACCGGGGCTTCAAGTTGACCACTTACCTCTAGGTAGCGCCGAGTTTAAAAATGGGTGGAACTGCACCTCCAATCTCCAATATGCCTTCACGGCATGCACAGGGGAAAATTTGCCGTTTTGGTATTGAAGGTGAACCAAGCGATAAGGATACTGAATTTTATTTGGAGGTGACTGGCTCGAATTTCGGCCGGACAAAGGCTTGACGATCTTTGTGGTTTCCCTTAGTATCCATACGCAAACGCCGAGACAGTATCTCAAATTACACCACGAGAGTTTCCTTCAGAATCATTTCCAGATCATTCTTCACTACCAATCTTAGCATCTGACGCGGTACCTGATCTGGCAGCATCGTTAAATAAACCACAGATAAATAAATAAATAAATAAAAATGCATATAAAAATAGTAGGAAGGGAGAAATAGGCAGAATTGCAATAAGAAACCGTCACACTGTATTTCCGGCTTTCGGATGTATTCCGTTGGTAAAAACACTTCAAAATCTTAAAAAAAGTCGGAAGTGTCGTTATAAATCTATTTAGAGATTCTGTGTTGTGTAGTTATAGGAGCCGAGACAGCGTAGACGGTATACTGACTAGGCTACGGGCTCTGAAGAATCGTGTTTCGAGGTTTTTCTCATCTCGAATAGGTCCAGGCCGGCTCTGGGGCCTACTCTGCCTTCTTTTGAACGGGTAACGTGGGCGTTTGCCCGAGGTAAAAGCGGCCGAGGCTTGAATGTGGCCACTTACCTCCATGTAGTGCCGACAAATGAGTGGAGCTATACTTCCACCTCCCCATACACCTTCCTATTGGGCACTGGGACTTTGCTTTTTGTTTTACTCGTATAGTTGTAAAATATACAGGCTTGAAATACAAGGTTATAGCCCTTCAGTCCTACACACAGAAGGATTCCGCAAGTGCAGATAGGCCTTCAGAGTGCAGGCAGTCCATCACTCAGCTGTACAACAGATGTTACGCAGGGCACTGCTTCCCCAGCTGGCTGAAAATATTATAAGCGTGCACTGCAGACATGTAAAGAAATCCTCTTTGTGACATGCGGTCCAGATGCAATGTAATATTGTTCTAAATAAAAATGGGTTTATATGTGTAACATAAACCACTTAAAGAATCGCTCACTTCCCACTACAGATGTAAAACATTTGTCCCTACATGAATATAAAAGGGTCTGCAAGCTGTACCTATGTTGAAGTAAAAGTTGCAAAATATTCTTTCACCAGTGATTTTTAGACCTTCTTGTTTTCCGCTTTTATGCCACAAAATTAATAACCTAGGTCGCTGCAGGCTAATAATGATTTTTGTGGATGACATATATTAATAATAATTATTAATATTATAAAAGTTATTGTATTTGCTGTATGGAAGAGGCATAGTTATATACAAGTCAGTAATGTCGTCAGTTCAAGAAATGTCTTCTTAAAGTATCATAACACCTCAAAAACTAGAGCAAGTCCTTTTAGCTACCTACATACGTATTATGCTGTAGGTATAACATCATGAACCGAAACTGTGAATGGCGTATGTTTTTTTACGATACTGACCTCTTTTAACTGACACTCGTTACTACCATGTGACATTACTGTTCTTTCAGACATAAATACTTCAATTTTTTGAACAGAATGTGCGTATTTTCCACGAACATCGTATACGACGTAAATGCCTGTATAACACTGAAGCACCTTATTTCACGCCGTTTTTATATAAGCCTATAATTTTTTACGTAAGGCGTTAACCCTAAATTAAGTTTCAATAAATGTCTGACTATTAAGTCTATTATAGCCTATATCTACTGCCAACATAATCGTTTATGTTTAAAAACTATAAGCGATTACCTCTATACTGCCACAAAATTTGTTCCGAGAAGAATTTAAGGTAGGAATGAGTAAATATAAAAGAAAAATACTACATATTTTTGCGCTTGTAAATTTTGAGGTTCTGAAGCGGATTCTACTACGAACGTAAAAATACAAATATGTCACTAACACCTCCAGGATATGTCCATAGAGATTTACGGGTAGGCTCTTTACTCATCGATGTCGGCGTCTTTGATGGTATTGAAATAGACTTGTTTTTTTTTCCAGATCATATATAAGTAGACACCTAAAATAATTCCAAGTAATGACCTTGACCATATGTTTGCCAGATCGTTATGTTGCTAATTCCATTGCTCCAGTTTCTTCGCGTCTCGTAGCATATCCTACTCTCGTTCCACAACACGCATGTGTAAGGTTTTTTTAAAATCTGAAGCTAGCAACAAAAATAAAGCGTGGCTCCTATAAAATGTCATAAGCCTAATGAAATCATCTACGTAGCAACCGTTGCCAAAGAAGTCCTGCCTGGCTGTTGACTTGGTATTATGATTCTAAAACATTCTTTGGAACCCAAAATATAAAGATGCTGTCGCCTATCGCGCTGAATGGAGTTCTCAACAATTTAAAATGTAGAATTGTTAGCAACCACGGAAAGCAAAGCTTAAACTGTTACAGGTTAGTGGTGCATTTCCCTTAGAGATTGTTAGTTGCGTTAAAGTAACTAACACTAATTTAGTGTCTTGTTTAAAAATGTAGCTACTGTATCTGTCAGCTTCACTTGTAACAACGAGCAGGTTGTCATCTCGGATGCTGTGTGGACAGCTCAGCGGACGGTCGTTGAACTTCTTGGTGGGCTTATCTCATGAAGAACAATAATTTTAAATGCATATTTGAGTTGAGTGAAGCAGTCTGGACACAACAATCTTTTTCACTCACTGTTGTATGCAGTTGGCACCGGTAACACACTAACACAGTTCTCTAGGGGCAACAAACAAGTAGGCTCTTCGAAACCTGTATCATCATTGTCACCGGGGAACAGACTCAACCACAGCACACGAAGAACAAGTACCAGAGGGGACAGTGAAATTTAACGAAGAACTACTCTAGTGACAACAATAACATCTGAAGAAGTAGACATCTGATTGGCTGGACGTTTAAGCCTACCGCTGCTGTAGCTCTGATCCCACTGCACCTGAGCATCCCCCACCGGCGTTGTCCACGATGGCAAGGGTACGTGTGGTATGACCCCATGCGATGCAGGTCACCATGAGACAGAACAGCCTCTTTGAGGTGAGCGACAAGAATTTACGGTTCAAATAAACACAGCCAGACGCAGCACTTCTCTGCCGGTTACTGAACCATTGTATGCCAAGTCACTAACTGAACTGGATCCAGGTCCCGTGGAAACTGGCAGAGCAAGATCGACGGCAGGGAGGAGGGTTCACTCCATCTGTCCTTTTTTTAAATTTTTTTGTAATAGAGGCCGCCGAGTATGCCGGAAACCACCGCCACGCGGAGCCACTTTCGAGAGCGCCATGTCCTAATCCGATCAATACACCCGCACATTAAAAGGTAGATGCATCACCAACAGCAATATCATCATGTCACCTCAGTGTTCCCGCGAGTCTGTAAATGAAGAGTGATAGGTTTCATGGGTGACATCAATGGCAGTGGGTCACTACCGCAGGATGAATGAAAGAACGCACATCGAACTGATGTAACGAGGGTCTCCAGCGTTTAAATCAATCAAAGGACGTGGGTGATAGGTTCTGTTTTAATGCTTACGCAGACTTAATACAGCGAGCCACAACACTGTAGCAACTAATGAGGCCAGTTAACATCGAATTAATAGGAATAGGGTAGCTATCGAAAATGAAGTTGGAAGGAAAGTACAGAGTTTGTCAGCATCCCGGCCGAGGTTCTAACTAGGTACCTTAAATGTATGAAACCTTGGTTTAGAGTAGATCTGTGGATGTCCAGTGGCTCGTGCGTCACCTTCCAATGTCTACAGATCAATGCGTGCTTCTGTAAAGTGTATAAGTGGTTGCTAATCATCTGTAACGAATGTCTGTAAATTCTGTCGCCCTGCCTTCAGTCACGAATTGAATTGTAAATAGAAATCAATTCAAACCGGCTGAAGACAGATTAAGCTAAAATTTTAAAATTCAGTTTTATGTCACGGAAAACGTACTGCCTCTCCATTACAAAAACCAGTCATTTAGTGAACTTTAAGGAAACAGGTGGTGTATGCTGGTAATGATTTAGAACCCATCGATGCAGTAGGCTATAATACGTATAACGAATCAAAATGAAAGACATACAATAATCACTGCACTTGAAAGGGTTAAAGTCGCTTATGACTCGTTTCGTCCAAATTATAGACTTATGAGTAGTCTTGTCTGAACGGGGTCAGTGGTGGTAACGGAAACCAAAACGTACACACCGGCTCTGCGACCTACCCATCTTCATATTCAATGGGTACAGTGTTTGTTTTTGGGGGGGTAAAGCTGGTGTGGCATCAAGTTAATAACTTTACGTCCACCTAGTGCCGATGGTAAGAATGAATGGAGCTGTAACTCTACACCCGGTATGCCTTCATGGCGTGGACAGGGAAAACTTCACCTTCACCTTCCTCACTGCCTAGGAAAAGACAGAAAATTAAATGGTTTCGTAGGTTGTTCATGACAGCTACGGTAAAGGAATTGTTGGTTCAGATATCGTTCGCCTTCAAACTGATCGCAGTAATAAAATACTGTATCTGAATCACACCAGACGTACTGTATGTAGGAACGTTGTATTCGAAGTGTTGCGAGGAGCCAGTTTCAATTTTAAAGTTCCACGTGCAAAATGTGACAGGTTTCCTACAGTAATATTAATTAGTTTTTCAGGCATAAGTAATTCTTAAAACTTTGTGCAGCTGGATCTGAACTATGTGGCACTTCATTGTTGGATTTTCATTTTAGTCCTCCGCAGAGGCGCACAGAAAAGGTTTATGGAGCAGGCCTCACTATTATTGTTGTCTTCGTCGATGTGTGGTTGTAGCAGCAGCAGCAGCAGTAGTGGTAGTGGTAGTAGTTGCTGCTGCTGCTAAATGTAATTATGTGCAATATTTGATACACGCAGCTCAGTGGCGTTCTTCATGAAAAGTGCCATTGTGTTCCAAATTGCGCAACACCACCATTTGTAGGACTTCTCATAGACATTATTTACATAAGGGTTTGCTTCGTAACTTTTAATTACTGCGGCAATTTCGACGGCCAGTGGCCGCAGTCATTACCGTGACGACAGACATTCTTTCTTTTTGTGATATTTATCGTATTGGATACTTTAATGGTGCACGGAAACGAATCAATACAGAAAGTGGGTCCAGGCATTTTCCTAAAAACTACACATATTGAAAAAAGCAACACAATATAGTAAATGTAACCCAAAAATTATATGTCAATAAATTTCCAGCCCCCACCTTCCGCGACATTACAGATATCTTGCCGATAACGTACTTCATCTCACACACGTTTCGGCATCTATGTAGTTACGCTTCAACAGCTGCAGTGGTCCCTATTTTGAGGTACCTGGCCAGCAAACCAACTTCTGACACAACTAGAAAATAAAAAATGGCTACCTTCTAAATTAACCAGGGAAATTTTGCAACAAACATCACTTACTTTTTGGGTCGGTGTAGGCCGTGCCTTGGCGCAGACGATTCGTCACCCTTCTCTCACCAAGGAGGCATGGATTCAATCCCAGGCCATTTCGTCTGCAGTTTGTGGTGGACCAGGTACCACCAGGACAGGTTCTTCTCCGAATATTTCGGCTTCCCCCTGTCTTGCTAGCTTAACCCTCGATTTTTCGGCCACGAAGCACAAAAATGAACTCATGATGAGGAAGTCAGATCTCTGTCCGCGAGTCCGCTTGTTTCATGTCCGAAAATATATAACGAATTTCTAAAATGAAGTTTGACATGGGTGTTTACAAGTAGAAGTTGGCTGAATTTAATTTTCTTGCGTATTAGTTCAATACAATACATAATTTACATTAAAATCGAATTTAAAAATCGTATATCATACAAAATTGGTACGTAACACATAATATAGAACTTGTTAGGACCTAAACATTACAGCTGAAGAATATCGTCTTTTGTTAAACGCAAAATGTAAGATTTTGTGTATGACATCTCATGGATATACAAAGCGCTAAAATACGCAGTATCTGTTATAGTATACAAGGCGAAGGGTGTTATATGTATCAAGGAATGTGGAGAAAATGCATCATTCTCTAAGGATATCTTTCCATCCCCCTCGCCAGAGTGTGCTGGCAGATGCTGTGATGTGGTTTTTATAGCGCCAAATATTTCACCTACGAGCCTCTAAACAAAAGAAATATTAGCCTACGTCCGTTATGTTTCACAAAATTAATTCTCAAAAAACGTGCACCCTACTAAGAACAGCAATTCAATTTTCTTGCTTCTGAGAAGTCTCAGCTGTGTGACATAAAGTATTCTAGCTGGGATTCCTCACAAGTCTTGCAATCCTTGCATTTTTGTGTATCTGAATTCCTTTATATTTCTTTTGCTCACTTCATGAAATGAAGTTCTCTCGGTATGTCGGACGTAAGGCAAAAAGCGCATCTCCGACAGCTTCACGAGCTAGAATTTAGTAAACTCCGTCTTAAACATGCGGGCTTATAGTAGCTTAGGCTCAACATTTATTAACTGTTAAAACGACAGTGGTTCCTATACGAAATACGTGTGTATATATATATATATATATATCTACGTATGATATATATATATATATACATATGAGTTTCGTACCATTCCAGAATACGGTAGACAGCGATTATTTGTCCAAACTGCAATGACTGGTGTTTGTAACAGGGGCAGTATATTTTCTGAGAGGTGGGAAATGAATTTTGACATATTATTTATATAAATTTCTAGCTTCGAAGAATTAAATAATTCTTCGTGTCTAGGCTGTATTTTATGAGTTTATAATCTCTACGGAAGAACAAATAATTTCTAGAATCCACACCACATAATGGGCGACATGTTTAACGAAATAAATTACGCAAGCTCCACTTTTTAATGTGATGACTGCTACTCATTAAAAAGGTCTGTGTATTATACTTACCATGAAATGGTATGGGACGATGCTTAGGCAGCAGCCAAGAAATCGATTGTTTTTTTTTTGTTTAGGAGATGAGTGGAGTTTTACAGCTAATAGTAACATTAATCTAAGCTGTAATCGATAAATGAATGTAAAAATTGCTTTATGCAAAGGGCATTATTACAATTTTCATCATCAGCAGCATCACCATTATCATCGTCATCATCTTGTAATCGTTATCGTCATTATTATCATTACCACCACTACCACCAAACAACAGTTTCTAGTCTAAAATTTCTGAACACATCCCAACGTGCATTTTTACGCACGATGCTGTTCACACGGATGGCTGCGTAAGGGAAAATCAGGTGTCTCGTAACTTCAACAGAATCACGAAGCTTTGAGTACTGTGTTTTGGGAAGTGATATCATTTAGTCTGGCACTTACCACCGTTTTGGCGGTAGGTTCCTCCGAAAATTTGGTAGTTTATACCAGACTACAAGGCATCATATCGCAGAAGATAGTAGTAATCTATGCAGTTACCGCTCTGAGAACCTCAAACCTCACGTATGAGTAATAGCCCCTACTTTATATTCTGAAGCTATGAAGATGGTTTAGTTGGCTAACATATCGCAGAAAAATAATCGGACATGCGAGTATGACGAAGGAACCTCCATTACGGAGATCTGTTCGTTAGAAATGCAAACTCGGCAACCGGGCTTGAAACTGTGTTCCTCTAATACTGGGTGCTCAGCTTCCCATAACTGTGCCGTCCATGAAACGAATAAAACTACGTACCTGATAATACATAAATTTATTACTATCTGTCATGTAATAAGATAGGATGGAAGGGACAACGGTGAAGAATATGCAGACAACACGTTGATGAGCTTAAGAAAAGGAGAAGAGATACTGGAAACTGAAAGAGGAAGCACTAGATCGCACTATCTGGAGAACTCAATTTGGAAGAGGCTATGGCCTTATTGTAAGACAACCTGATGATGATCTAATATGTAAACCAGAGCTGGCATGAAAAATTCCGTACTGTTTTTAGTGATACTTTTCCTTCTGGAAGAAGTTCCATATACCACTGATCTTTACTGTAGGAAGAATGTTACAGATGCATGACAAAGTGCCACCTCATCTTTGAATACGACACAGCTGTACAAATGAAGTTCGAACACTCATAAGTACGTGACCAACTTCTGAAGTATCCAATGTGGAATTCTGGGCCCCATGATTCAGATGATTAGTCGAACCATCTTGGTTCCATTAACGGCGAAAGCGCTCTGCGACACAAAGCTGTAAAACTGTTAGCCACATGGCTTGTGAATTCAGAAACTAAGCCTGCTTCAGTACGAATGTTGGCAACTGTTTCTCAGTCATTTGCATTCTGAGAATTAAGCTCTTGGCAGGTGATACGAACTCCGTATCTCATTCTGTAAGTGAGCTAAGTAAAAGAGGCGCGAGAAGAGCAAGAGAGAACAGTAACAGCTTGGGTCGCAGCCACGGACACTCTTCCCTCTTTCGCTCCTGAACTTCCCCTGATCCAATTTCAACACCCGCAAATCTACAGCGATTCAGGAAAGCTGACATTGACGACTGCGATTAGTCCCCCCCCCCCCGGCACTCTTCAAGGGGAAGGACTTTAACACAAATTGGCTTCTGGTAGTTGGATTATTTTGTTAGAGTTGGGGGAACTCTGCGGAATTCCGTTACTTGCTACGGAGTTCTGTAACTGATATTTTCTTCGTCGTGTTTCTTCCATAGCAGTTATTTGAAACCGCTAAGGAACCAAACTGCTATTGACGTCGGTGCCAATGATAGATTATGAATTCGGAGAGATATGCATGTAGACGGTTATAAAATATTGACAACGTAAAATGTCCAGTCTTCCAAGTTTATTGATGAAAGACTAGGATTCTCCCTGTCTCAGCAATGAGCGAGGCTTCGCAAAATCTATTAAGATTCTATTTTAATAATTATTTCCAATACAGTCAGGGAACTAACAAATACACGAACATCTAATAATTCTCTGAAGCAAGAAATAATCTAAACATTATTTAAAAATTCAGTTCTTACTTCAGAGAAAACATACGAGAAAGACCAGTCGGTTAGAATGTATGCATAAAAAGACCGTAAATACACTCGGTGGGCAAAGTTACAAAGAGTGTTAAATGATAAAAGCAGGCGAGAATTGTGCTTAACATTTCGGCCCAATAAAAGTAAAGAAGAATTTGTGCTCCTTAGTTTAATGAATTATCTCACCTCCGAATGTTACATCGCGTCGAATGACGGCATGATTGGGAAGGACGAATTAGGAAAGAAATGGTCGTTTACTACAGTATTACACATTACTTCGAATGACTGAGTGTACCCGAAAAGACATAAGATCATTGCACTCTCACAGCAGGCTTCACCTATTTTTGGTTACCGCTGCTTGCCATTAATTTCAGGATCTGGCAAGGTAATGTGAAATCCACGTTGGTAAGAGAGCAGATTTCTTGCGGCACTGGTGTTATATACAGCGATATTAGTCATTAATGTGCTTTCATCATGAGGTAAATTGTAAGGGAGTTCATGGTATCACTATGAAATTCGATGCAGTAAAACATTTACCACCCGCTGCTAATGAGATTATGCTCCGTGTATTTTAGATATGATACGTAGTCTTCTCGGTCAGCAGCACCATCAATGCAACTAAAACATTAAACAGAAGAGGTGGGGTAATAAGTGAAGCTTGTGTGAGTTGCCTTGCCTTGTGTGGTTTGCTGGAAAAGCACCTATGACGAAGCCTGATAGCGTAATTAACGTCCGCTATCGCCATTAATTACCTTTGTAATTGACAGTTCATTAGTATATGCACATATTTAAATATCAGAAATATTGCCCTGTGTTATCATGTTTTCTGCTGCTTATCTCTATTTTGGTTTAATTTTACTTTGGGGGTCTTAAAATTTGTTATATATATATATTTTTTTTTTGCTGTGGCGCAACAGCCCAAATCGGGCGTATTTTGCCCCTCGGTTTGACGTTTCTAAATCATACACAATTCGACACAAACACTCGGTAAGACAACTCTGAAAGAAGGATCAGTTCGTCGCAGAGGCTGCTACCTACACAACACACAACAAACACAAGAGACGAACATCTATTCCCTCAGCGGGATTCGAACCCGCAAACCCAGCAATCAAGCGGCCGCAGACCCACACCTTAGACCGCATGACCACGGGGATCAGCTTGGTTACAATTATTGATATGAATTACAGTCACAACATTTCTGGCCATAGTCGAAACAGTTTCACTGAGCAATCTGGCTTAAGCGGTTACACGTCTAACTTGTATTCAGGAGGTGCTCGGTTCGAATATTAAGCGATATACCGATTATCATAATTGAGTATGTTCGTGGCTTTCCCCTGTTCCTCCAGGAAAATTCCAGGGAATTGCCTCAAAACAGGCCACGACCGGTTTCTTATACATCCATTCCAGTTAGCTATCATTGAATGGTTGCTACTAAATTTCAGGAAAATCCGTCCAGTGGGAGCCGAGTTGTTCCATGCGGACGGACAGACGGGCAGACACAACGAGGCTAATAGTCGCTTTTCGCAATTTTGCGGACGCGACTAAAAATGTGACGAATAATAACGAGAACGTAACAGTCGCGAACCTCATAAGTCTGTTCATCGCGCTAGTATCCTGTCGAGACAGTGCCACACGTCCGCTCTGCTTCCTATCCAAACATAACTGTTTACAGACTTTGCCAGTCATGAGACGCGCTACTTTGGGATGCTGCAGTCCACTGCTTTGCTGACTGATAATCAGCGTAAGGTCATTCTTTGTTTCACGTCCTTTCGCCTTGGATATTCCTGAGATAAAGGTAAAGCTGTCCGTGTACAGGCCTTGACAGGTCCCTAGGGTTGCAGGAGGTTCAGACTTCCCAGATTTCAAGACAATCGGTACGTGAAGGTAGTGAGGTTGTCAGACCTACGCACCGGCCTTCTTTACCCTCAGGAAATATTCCTGGTACGCATTTCTGCTAGAGGCTGAGCCGACCCAGGGCCGTAGTGCGGTCGGAAAGACTATGTCAAAGAAAAATTTCAAGGACTCCAACGGGAATCGAACCCGCGACCTTCCGGCTTGTAGCACAGTGACCCAAACAACTGCGCCACTGAGGAAGGACCGTAATTTCCTCCAGTTCCGATGCAGAAACTAAGAACACATCAGGAGAGCTGACCTTGGAATTAATAAGAGCCCTAATTAAAGAAGATGAGGAGCCAAAATTCCAGTACGATTTCGAAAGGCCGTAAGGTTTAGATTCCCGTAGGATGCAGCGAGTTTACGACTCTTAGCTGAAAGCCATTTGTTCTATTTCAAGGTTTCTATAGTCGAATCAGTCGTTTACATTCAAAGACAAGCCTCTCAACTGAATATATCCGAGTGGGGTTTCAACCTACTGCAACAAGGTCGGCAGAACCTACGTATTAAAGCACCTTAGCTGCCCTCGAATCTGAATGTAATTAACATAGCTATTATTTTAAGGTGTTCAGTGGAACTGCAAGACTCAGTAGTGTGTTTCACTGAATTAGACGTCCCAGTGTAAAAAATCCATACCCAGAAACGTGGGTGTGTGTAACTACATTTGATCTACAGCAGCAACTTTTTCCTTTAAAATAGGTAATAGGAGCAAAGTTGTATGTAGAGGTCTGATTTAGAAGACACAACTCCCGGGGCGATATGAAACGAGTGGTTATATCCTGAGAAAATGCGTAAAGAGACGAAATGTAAGGCCGTAATTGGACCAAGTCTATAAGATTAGCTTCGTTTAATTAAAAACGTGCGTAATATAATATGACTTCCTTTGAATGATTTTAGAAAACCCCTGGAAATGAAATAGTAAATACTCATAATATATTGTAAAAAATGATCGTTCTTTTTCGGTATTGGAAGACGACTTTTGAAGTAACAGGCCTAAAAAAGGAGTCGTAAGTACGCCGGTTTTAATAATCTTATAAAAAGGCTCTCAAATCCAGATACAGTGATCATCTCATCCGAAAACCTGAGACATAAATTTCTAATTCTAAAATCTAAGCCCAGTAATCACAGTGACACAATTAACAATAACTTGAAAGTAGCAGTAGTATTCACTTTAAAGAACCATCTCTGTACTATTTTGAACGGCCCCGGCAGCTGACCATGAGTGGGATACGACCCAAATATGCAAAATGTAAATCGAGCGCTCAGGGCGTGAACTCAGCCTTGTTCGCAACATTTGCAATTCAATCCAGCATCCCTCAATCACTTCGGAGGTCATCATAAATTTGTTAGGCATGTTGCGATATTAGTCTACCTTGTACGTACCACTTGACCAAAGGGAATGGTGTCGCGATACAACTCTGGGTTCTTATTTGGCAGGCACCGAATTCGAATACCAGCTGCATTATGGACTATCTTGCCTGACGTATTTTTTGTCAGTCGCTTCATCAAAAGAGCTCTAAGATTGGCCACGGGTGTCACCTTCCTGTTGTTAATACTTTTTGTATCTCTGCGTTATTTGAGGGTCTCATGGCGGTGATTTCCGCCTTAATCCATCTTCTTGACGCTGCAAAATCTTAGCTAATGACAGCTAATGACCACAAAAATAAATACTAATCCCTCGTACCATGTGCTTAAATTTATTGTAATGCCAAACTGCAGTGTAATTTAATTGTTTTGTGTTCTGTTGGAAATGATTCCCATATGTGCTGTTTACAGCTTGCATTTGCAAGCAAAGAAGGCCAGGGCAGTGATCTTAAAGAAATGCTGCCCAAGGCAATTTACGCCCGCACTTGTTGGGGGATTGAACCCAACACAATGAGAAACAACCATTCCACACAGTTAGTCTGCCACTCACCAGGTGTCAGCTCACTCTCGAGCCGCAGTCCAAGACCATGTTAGCAAAGTCCCGCTAGAGTGTACCACCTTTCAGATACTCTTCCTATTGAAACAGGAAACACATAGTTTGTGTGTAGACTTACGGATCGATCTACCAATGGCTGTTGCAGTAAATTCTGTCGTGTGCACTGTATAATGTGACCTTCGTTAATACGTTAGACTACCCTGAAGAAGGAGGCAGCAAGCTCTTGCGAAACGTTGGTACCTGTGTACCGACATATACGATCGAATATCGCAGGATACCGGAATCTTCTTAAGCATCGCCATGTGAACCTCAGGTCTCGCAAAATATTTCCAGTTAAAAAAATTAGGGCGTTACTCTTTAGAAATTCTTGCAGAGGATTCAAAAGAGATAGGTTGGCTGTCCACACTTTTTGGCTACGCTTCCCATACAGTATTTTATCACTCCCTAACTGAAGTGACCGCAAGTTACACTGCACGTCCGCAATTATGTATGAGCATGTACAGGTGTAAACAGAGATTACAAAGGCCCTCCCGTAACGTACAGAACTATAAAAGGTCACTGTCCCAAGGGCCCTGACCCCGTCGTCGTGCTTTGGTCGACTTGAGTACAGAGTTCTAATACGGAAACAGAAATGTTCAGAGTTGCTGCTATAAGAGCATTGGCAAGTAAGTAGACGACCTTGTCAGGTCCAAGGGCATCTCTCCACGACTGTAGCAACCATTGATCTCTCCTCATAATCATTCTAAGCATGGCATATGGGCCTGACTGTGATGATTCAGTCATGCCGTGGTAGTACCTGCGTTCAAACCCATCAAAGCCACACTGCTGTCCCACGCGTAGCATATCGACTAAATCGAGTTCAGAACCAAGTGCTTAACAACGAAAATGTGTGGATCTGGCGTGGCACACGGTATACGAGGTATAACAAATACATAACTCCTGTATCATTCTGTAGCAGAGTATTCCTTCTAATTAAATGAAACGTCATCTTTCTTTCTTTCTTTCTTTCTTTCTTTCTTTCTTTCTCTCTTTCTTTCTTTCTTTCTTTCATTGTTAGTCTGAATTCTTCTACCTACTCATTACAGGTCTAGAGGGTTATTGTTGAACTCTATTACACTCACTGACACACACATACACACATGCACACACACACTGTACGACTCTTGTGGCAGGGATCGGCCCGTCACAGAGACCTCTACCTGCACAACACACAACATTCACAAGAGACTAGGCATCCATGCTGCAGGCGAGATTTGAACCCGCAATCCCAGGAAGCGAGCTGCCGCAAACTTACGCCTTAGACTGCTATCTACGATGATTTATACTGCAGTAGGATCACAAGCGATACACGTAACTCCCATATCCTGTGCAACACAGGCACCGAGAAGCCGAGCAACTTACGTTGTTACCGCAGTTTACATACGTCGACTCCCAACGCCTGGGTTTCTCGTCGTGCAAAAAGTATGTTGACTTTTCTTAACATAAAAGGATATTTTGTTGTTTATACACTGTTGTCTTTTCAGACTATAGGCCTATATAAGTTTTCCCCGTAAACCGAATCCAAATCTGTGCCTTACGTTGTAACTAAATAAGAAAAGGTTGTTAATAGAAGGTGTTAGAGAAATTCAGAAGAGCAAAGCATCAGTTCCAGGAATGTGACTGCCAGTATTACGACAGATACATGCCGGCATTTATTTACCGGAATATCAGCCGAGCTCCTCAGACAACGCGTTACATCTTCTGGTTGCATATGGTGAAATTATCAGCTTGCTGGAATTAAAATATCCACCACCACAAACCTGAACACCGCATGCCCCATAACGACATACTAAGATATGTATGAAGTCAGTAAGTACCATGTCGAAGCGATGCAGTCGGTCCTCAGATGCTGCGGGCGCTAGCAGCTGTCTGTCACGCCGACACTGCCTGCAGCCACAGTCGCGATATCCGAGCAATCTCAATGGCGGTGGCGGCGGAGGAACTGGGGGCGGAACAGGAGACGACAGTTCCAACGAGTCTGAGGAACTAGTGTTAGCCCCACCACTATACTGCTGACGATTTTCCCGGCGAGTTGTGTTCGCATTGAAGAGGAGCCTCGTCTCTCGAAACTCCGGCAGGTAGCGTTGTTGTTGTTGTTGTTGTTGTTGTTGTTGTTGTTGTTGTTGTTGTTGTTGTTGTTGTTGCTGCTGCTGTTGCTGCTGCTGCTGTTGTTGTTCTTGTTGTTTCCCGCTGCAGTTCTGTTGAGGCCGTAGAAAGTCATCCAGAAGATAAAAGGACTGGGCCCGTGTCGAAGAAGAGACAGTCTGAGCTTGCTGCGAATGATGGTGGTGGGGATGGGGTTGCGGAAGGGATGCTGGTGGGATCCTCATAAGAGCCCCCAAACTGCGCCACCTTCGCTGTGGCCCCGCATCACACTGGGGCGTTTCTATTACTGAGTTCTCCATTTCGTCTTTAGTGGCTCTGGTGCGACGCGACCTGGGCGGCCACCAGGCTTGAGGACTTAGCAGGCTGACGCTCTTCTTCATCAGCACCCCGCGCAAAGAAGTCTGGTTCTCTTTCTTTGTTCCTCCTGTCCGAGATCTTCCCACCATCACATCCTCGTTGTCCCCTTCTTCCTCGAGGACCATGACGGAAGTGTTTCCATATTTGACACTGAGGCGCATGGCCACAGAGGCAGCCGGGCCTCTGCTGCCTCTGGGGCGAACTACAAAGCCATAATCGGTATCAGCACATGCCGTTGGTAGAGTGGCTGTCCTCGCACGATGAGGTCGTTCGCGGGCTGTACCACGGGACAGACAGGAGAAGGAGGCGGAATGACGCAGAGGCGGCGCTGGAGGCGGTGGTTGGCCACTCCTTGTCATATTTGCCATCTACAATATATGCTCGTATTGCGGACGTTTTTCTTGCTGGGAGCCACATCAGTACAGTCGAACTCGCCTGGAGCTAGCGGACGACTGCTCCATGGTGTTGCTATACGCTGACTGCGAGGAGCTGTTAAACAAGGTGCGGGGGCTGGGATCTGTAACACGGGCGTGACATCAGCTGTAAGCGGGGGAAGGCGTGCTTTACAACTGTACAAACTAAAGAAACAATAAACAGTACCACACAAGACAGAGTAACATGGCGCCAGGAAGGAAGGGTAACGTGACAACCAAGTAAATGACAAGAAATAAATCGACAAACTGGAATAACAGCACATGCAGTAGAGATAACAGGAGCAAGAAGTAAGGTCTGTTAATGTTCTTGTCTACATTTATATACTGACTGCAGTCATCCTCGCACAGTTCAGGGCCAGCAGGACTAGAGAGGAACCGTAGAGGCCTGCTATGGGAAACCGGCGGCGTATTCTGACAGTTATTTCACTTCTTGGGGTTTTCGAGATATTTTTTGTTTCAAAATTAATTTTGAATTCCTAAGAATTACACAAAATGTGGTAGCTGGGTGCTGTTCTTGGTGCTGCCAGTGGAGAATTTCTGTCAGGAGAATCGACGTTAGGAATAAGGAACACTATACACTGCGCAGTTCACTAAATGCACTCACATACTGAATATGGGCTACTATACATATCTGTTAACTGTACTGATGTTATCATAACGTGTGTGTGTGTGTGTGTGTGTGTGAGAGAGAGAGAGAGAGAGAAACCTGAAACGATCTAATAGAAACAAGTATGGTATTTAAAAATCACTATTATATTTTGGTGCAATATTGACTGCATTCAGTACGTACTTTAGCTCATTATAATTCACACAACACGAGAAAGAGTTCTTGTTATTGACATTCACTTACTTTTATTTACTATCAACTCGACGAGTTCTCCTGTTTATCGGATTTCTACGTATGGGGTGCATTCTAGAATCACTGTATCCTACGAAAATATGCTAATATGTCGGTCCTGTATGGCTTATAATGAGAAACTTCCAGACAGAAACCTCCTGGTTAAAGCATATGCTGAAGAGTGCGTGCAGTAAGGCGTGAACCTGAACATGTAATGAGTACTACTCTGCAGACTTTAAGCAGGCGCGGTTGTGTAACACGGCACGGAGTGCTGAAAGGAAAACCAGTCCACAGAAAAGTGCAAGTCCAAAACCTATGCACTCGCGACACGGTTTAGGAGGTGAACCCACGTAGCTGAAAAGCTGCACAGCACTCACTGGATTTCTTGTCACGTAGCAAATACGTAAATCGCAGTTAACGGTATTCTGTATTAAACAGCACTCATAGTACACATCACTCTATGAGCAACACTTGTGTCTTATTGATACGTCTCCGACACGTTTCAGTAGCGACCGACCATCTTCCCGGAGAGCGGTACTTGATGCTACTCACAGCACATACCGAATTCAGCGTTGTGGTCATAAGGATCAGTAAAAACAGTAGTCAGGCTTTAAAACTTCGAGATTTATGGTTCTCACTGTTTTGGCAATGAAGACGCCGTGCAGTTTGCTACATTGGTACAAACGTTTCGGATTTGCCTGCTGCCTACATCACTTACACTAAAGACTAAGGCAACAGGTCCTTCCGAAACGTCACCTTTCCACCAAATTACAAGCCGTCACGTCCCAAAAGGCAATAATTTTCAGGTTTTACAAAGCTTGTATTCTGTAACGGACAGTCATTTATAAGGCTTACTTCAAATCAGAGGTAACATACTTGTAAACTGACGTGAAGATACATATGTTCTGTGATGTTTCATCTTGTCTACTGGTGAAAGTCACCGAGTGTTCGGAGGAGCGTACAGCCTCCGCAACGTCGGTAGCTATTTTCCAGTCGGCACGGCGCAACATTCCGGAAGACCTCATTCTTCGCTGACACCGCTGTAAAAATCGAGGAACTCCTCGTGATTTTGTTCAGCTTGTCATTGCGCTTATGGAAGTATCGGACCATAGGTATCGGAAGAACAAATTTCGTCGCGTTTGACAAAGGCGTATTTTGGATTTTCTTCTTGTGAGAAACGAATATATTACCAGGTCGGGGTCTACTGTTTGTCGGGGCCTGCCCTTTGTGATATTATTTCCCTATTTTCTCGCGGACGTAAGGCTTACTTCTCGTTTTGTCTAAAAGTACAGCAGTCAACACTGACAATTCTGCAAGGATTGCTAAACTAAACCAAAGGTTACTCTCACAAAAACGTAAACTGCGCTCGGGAAGTGAGGCATATCATAACACGCATTTCAAGTATCCGTACAAATTGGGGCCTAAGTAGTCACTTTTACGCTCCGACAGCTTTATCCGAGACGAAATAAGCCGTCCGTCGGACCCAGTTGATCTGATCCCAGTAAAGGCCTACACAGTGTCAAATTTTCCCGCCAGAAAGAGAACGCTTGTGGGCCAGTGACTTTACTGACTGAGCTGTCGTGGTGTTTATCATCTGTCTATGGTATTCAGTATTGCAGTAGAGCTCCGTTGGGTGTTGTCATGGCGGGAGGTGGATGTCCATATTTCTGCATCATTCGGCATAATTAAAGATATTAAATTATTTGGATTTTTAGTGGTAGTTTACTTAACGACACCATTAGTATGAATTGGGAAAGACGTGGTAGAAAGCAGCCGTGGCCTACTTTAAGGCATTAGTTCGATGTCTGTCTGAATTAACTGAGTCAAAATGTGAAAATCGTCAGCCGCCACAGTAGGTCCCCCATCCAGTTTCGACCTGGCACCTACTGAATACAGCTCAGAAGCGACTTTTTCGGTCTTAAATTACTGATGGCTCCGTTTGATGACATGACATGGAGCTCGCTTTGTTGGTAGGCTCTTTGGTGGTGCTGGTGGAGGGAGAGAATGAAAATTAGACGTTGTAATAGGCAGATAACCATTCTTCAGCATAATACAAACCTGTTTTTCAAAATGACAACTTTATAGGGCCAAGCTGAGCGGGTTAACAGTAGAATGTGTGTGCTCAATCAAGCTTTACACCTTTAACATAACAGAGAATATTTAATGTATCTATTATGATGTCATTTTAGCCACTGACGTTAAGGAAAATTATGACTGTTTATTCTGAGAACCAATTGAAATTTTGAGACTACGGCAGCCCATTATAGGATGAAGGACTGAAACAAGAACGTATATGAAAAGAATAGGACCAGTACAAGCTCATACCAGCCAAGGCACTGTTATTATTGAAAATGTTCTTACATTACAAAACTTAGTTCCGACATGTTTCGATTCCTATTGAGATCATCTACAGGGATAGTTTTAAAAACTAAAATTACACATACAGCGTAGTGATATCTGGTTATAAAACGTGTATACAACAGATGGATTTATATGCAGTTCGGATGTAGAAATTTCCTTTTTACTGTGTGTCTATGAGTCAGAGATGCCTGCTGTTCATAGAGAAACATCTGGCTCCTAGACACACTAAAAAGAAAGCTTATACATCTGAACTGCATGTAAATCCATCTGTTTTTATACACATTTTATAACCAGACATTACCACGCTGTATGTGTAATGTTAGTTTTTAAAACTATCCCTGAAGATGATCCCAATAGGGATCGAAACATGTCGGAACTAGGTTTTGTATTGTAAGAACATTTTCAATAATGACAGTGCATTGGTTAGTATGAGCTTGTACTTGCTTAGTGATTATGCACGGTGTGGCTAATATAAAAAACAGGACACCGTTAATAGGCACATCGTAAAAGCAGTACAGCAAATTTGTTCCTGTATTTAATTAAGCGCCTCATTATGAAGGCGTGTGGGTGATAGTATAGCTCCACGCATTCTTGTCCTCGGTACTACATGGAGGTGAATGATCAGCTTCAAGTCCCGGAAGCCCCCCCCCCCCCCGAGGGGAAAACTGCGGTACCTGCTGGATAGGAAGCAAAGCCGGTCTGTGTGCTGTAAAGAAGACAAACAGCTTTTCCCTTGTCGGGAACCCAACCCGATTCTCAGTTGTCCATCCGACATCTTAGTAGCTAGACGTAGCTGCACGGACTGTTGTGCGAAATACGGGGATAATGTATGCATATCAAGAGCATAATAGACGCGATATGTCTGTAAACAAGAACTGAGTCAATTGAGACATTCTTATTTTAAACAATTATAACTGGAAAAAGATCTGACATAAGAAAATGAAGGAAGAAGAGGCGAGGACTTGTTTCCTCACATGCTGCATGTTAGACACAATGCTGTGTATGCTAATAGCAAGCGTTTCTTGAACACTGCCAAGTTGCTCAGGCAACTCTTGCAACTCCATAAATTAACACAGTGAACCTAGGATACCTTGCAATCATGTGCAAGCTAATGGGCAAGTAACTGGGCTTCCATACCAACTAGGTCAAGTACTTGATTGTCACTGTTTACTGACTGACTTTGCTCTTAGGTAGCGGAATATGGGTTGCAATAGTACCAAAAATTTTATTCTTCTGTGCCCATTTATTTCAAAACATATTTACCATCAAATAGAGGCGTGCCACTAATGGAAAGTGAGAGTTTCTTT
Organism: Coptotermes formosanus; assembly: GCA_013340265.1. Lineage (NCBI taxonomy): Eukaryota > Metazoa > Arthropoda > Insecta > Blattodea > Rhinotermitidae > Coptotermes > Coptotermes formosanus. The sequence goes on from BLKM01000502.1 coordinate 1,621,345, forward strand.
CGATTTCATTCCACTTGTGTAGTCCTCAGTGATTTTACTTTCCGATGGCTAACTCATCGATTGGCAATGGCCCTTCTTGTGTTGTGACCGCGGCGTATACAATACCGAGAACCTTGGCTGAGGGCGACAGGCTCGATTTCATGGTAACTGTTTTGAGGCCAAACTATCTCTATTAATAGTTTCGTTAGTACGCTTCATGATATTCAAGGCATTAAAATTCGAATTCTTTCTTCTGTCAAATTGTTTCGTATTCCTTTCACTAAACGACAATTCCTACCCATTAAACCTCTAAAATAAAAGGTGCTAAAGTAGTTATAAAGCAGTTCTTATGGCTACGCCCAAAGTAGCTAATGGCAGTGTTGGCACATTTTAAGAACAAGCCTCGCGGAGTGCTTAGTACAACAATTACACAAAAACCAGTAATAACCAAGAGTCTAGCTTTACTGTTTTTTTCTAACTTCTTAGGGTTTTGTATAATCGTTTCTTTCCCATTGCATTTGGTCCTCAATTTCGCGATTCCAGTAGAACAAAATTCATTCGATTGGGCCATCAACCATTATTTGACAGCTGTAATCTATGTTAAATTCATCGGTGCTAATTGTTCAATTGTCCTGCATACCTTTACAGGTTTCCTCCTGATCGTAATTAGGCCTACATATTTCTGTCAATGGTCGCCCAGAACTACCATTATCGACATCACACTCATCAGTCCCACTTCGAAACTTCTTACCCATCCGTAACTTTCGTTTGGCTCCTACAATTACAGTGGCAACTCTCCCTAAACATCACCAATTTTGACATCATCTAGCCGCAAAAATAGGCACACAAATCACAGACATTCTTCAGTTTATTTTGTCGATAGACCAGCCATGTTTAAAGATGTCACAGTTTTGTAACCATATAGGCCCTACTTAAAAGACGATCTAGGTGCAAACGAGGAGAAGATTTGAACATCCGCGAATTTATAGTTAGGAGTACCGAGGATTTTAAGACATCATTCTTAAACGCTCAAATACTCGGTGCAAGCTGTATTATTCTAAACGTTAGTTTCAGATATACAGTATTTAATACTCACCGAGCAAGTATGTAGCATTTAATGAATATTCAACGAGCAAAATTAACACTTAAGTAAGAAGACTTGGAGGGAATCGTCTAATCTAACGGCTATTAGTGGCAATATATTCACTTGAGCTTACATGCGATACCAAGTAACTACACTGTATTACGTTTTTACACTAATCGGCTTTTTGTAGCATAGGGAACAAGCCGATGGGAAAAGCTCTTCACCGGGAAAACTGAAAGGTGTCACGGACAGTGACAGACAGGGTACATTCTGTTCCCTTGTGCGAAAAAAATCAAAGGATGTGTTTTAAAATTCGTCAGCATGACGACTTTTGCAGAAAGAAAAATATAATGTGATTATGAAGGTAACAGCGTAAAAACAGCGTTAATAGTGCTGAAATTAAAATTTTGTAACCTGTGAAATTAGTAGTAAATACGAAACATATTACAAAAATCTTAGTGTTATAAGTCCCACATTGTGCGACAGAACTAACATTAACCACAACCATGGCGTCTGTCAGTGCGTACACACTATGCCACTGTTCACTGCGGTGTATTGTGGGTATGGAGTTAAGGCTACACAATTTGTAAGGCGTCGGTAGTGCACGGAAAAAAAATGGTTGTCAGTTGTACCACCCACCTGCTTCAGGTAGATTCTTAGGCGATTTAACGACAATGTTTCACTTGCATAGTTACTGTAGCGTTGAATGAAATGAGAGAATGATCATTAGTTTTATGTAACCACTTGGAAGCTGCAGGTAGTATGTGAAAACACTTTTCAATAGATCCATCTCAAGAGATTGCAGTGATCTCGAATGTCGCAGCCGGTGGCACGGCTGGGATTCGAACTGTAAATCTCCCAAGCAAGAGGCTAGATTACACTACACCAACCTGTTTGGTGGGCCGCCTACTTCCACTGCCCCAGATACCCCTTCGATTATGATGTTGATTGTGCTGCGTGGACCACGTAGGAAAAGGGGCAGTTACGACACGCCAGTGCCAGAGATTGAAACCTGGTCCTAAGTTAATGCGGTTTATGCCGTGGTCGTAAGTCATACGTACTAATATTAGACGCAAGTTTGTTGGTCCATTAGTACATGCGTAGCGCGCTCCTTCTTCTTTGTCGCCGAAGAGAAGAAGTTTAATGCATCTAGTAGTTCGGAAGACCATTTTTGATTGTTGGCTACGTAAGTTCGAAAGTTACACTTATCGTCCCTTAGTTATCTCAAGAAGTATAAGACTTATCTCTCAAGTGTAAGGAATATAACGGATCGTGTCGTTCTTCTCCACAATTTACGTTAGGAGTATTTTTCACTCAAAACAGATATTTAGCCAGCTTTCCTGGAGATGCGCTCAGCAATGTACACAAGTCATGTGACGTGACCGTTCAAGTGGCCCGATCTAAATAAAAACGGACTTGATTCAACATATTTTTAGTAAATTCCCCTGTTTCAAATTCTATGAACAGCCGTTCAGCGGTTCTGTATTTTCTTTCATAGTACATGTAAATGTACGGAAGGATAAAGCTGTTGCAATATGCGCTGCTTATGTTTGGGAACGCGCCTAAGAAGACAGATTCAGCAAACTTAGAACCGTGAGAGTTCGTTCCGGAATTCTTGGCAGATGAATCACCGTGCACAGACGAATTCCTGTGCAACGTTGCTGCCATCTCTTGACGAAACACGAATTTTGGAAAGGAAACAGTAACCCGCAGTTGCGTATGCTCTCTGTACGTGCGACTGTGCTAGTTTTAACAGCAGTGAAGAAAATCACGAATTACGCTGTTCTTGCCGCTTAGGTTTGTTGAACCAGTGTCGTTCCAGTCCCTGTTTAACCCATTACAGATGAAACGTGTCTGTTTTATACAAGGACTCAGCGCGTACTGCCCTGTAAACGCTGTGCACTTCGGTTATGAAAACCAGTCTCTTAATGTTTTATAAGGCAAAAGTTGCTGTTTGTTCTGAGATCCGTACAAAACACACAAATGCAATGTGGGCACCACGTAGAATTTTTTAAACTTAAACCTGGTCTTATGTAAAGTTACCGCTAGGCTTTAAAAGGTTAATGCTATGAAGGCTGACCGAGAGACAGAGAGAGAAGGAAGACATCGAAGGGCACGGGAGTAACGAGAGACCCTTTTATATGTGAGAAGAAAGAGCATCGCTTGGTAGAAGGTTCCCAGGCTTCGCCCGCTCGTCCTTCTGTTAGGAGTAGTATGAAAATGAAAGTGTATGAAGAATAGAAGGTAGTGACGGTAGTAACTTTACATAAGGGCGGCGAAATTTTGATTTCTCATTACTGCTGAAGTGCATAATCTGGAAATTTAGTTTAAATGCCTTTTACTTTGAAGCAAGGGAACTGATTTCGATACATTTAAATCGGGAGGGCTGCATGAGAAACATGCAGTAACAATATGGAATCTTGCGAATCATCTCAACGTTTGCTTGAAGACGGAGGAAAACCAAGCACACGTGTGTCGGGATGGCCGGTCGCACGACCTAACGGATACATACCGACTTCTAGGCAGCAGTGCGACAAACAAAAGATAAAAATTTCCTAACGTTTCCGTAACGAGTGCTGTTGCTTTGGTGATAATTTGAATTACAGAGGATGTACAATTTTACAATGAGAGACGGGTGTATGATAACACAACAGTACCTTTACTACAGTTACGTAATAACAGTACAGTGAAAATGTGTGCGAATCTACCGGAATGTGTTCGTGCTTAACTGTAACATTTTGCATCCGCTGGAGACTAGTGACAGTGAGGCTGGAAAACTTGGAAATACTGAAGAGTGGGAAGGGGGTTAAGCTGGCCCACAAACACTTGTAATATTTCGATATATTCTCCTAAAATTATGTTAACAGATTAACTCGAAGACGAAGTTCTTGACTTTCCCAGCTTTCTTTTAAGTTAAAAGCAAATATTTTAAATTCTAATTTCGTGGCAAATGATACCGCTGAAATAAATATGACGATACTGACGTAGTATTTAGCAATATTTTCGAAACACGGTGAAGTTATTAAAATAAAAGTATTGTACGAAATATTGTGTTCATTATTCTATTAATTTCGGACCTGGGAAGCACCAGTTGCTGTTGAAATTACGATATATCGGGAAGTATGAAGGCTGAAGATCGTGTAAATTATATACAAAAACTGAGTTTCTACGTCACAGAGAACACAACGAGTGTCTACTACAAAGACCTGCCACTTAATACTGCTTATGGGCATAATCGATGTTCACTGTAAGAATCGTAAGAAACGTATAGGCCTAAATGCACTGGGTGGCAGATTCATAATTTTTTAATGGTGCAACAGAGGGTACATGTAATTACCACTGGGCGTTAAAAGGTTAAACGGGTAGGTCGTATGAAGTTTCATAAAAGGAAAGCTATGAACGTAAGCAAGTGACAAGCCAAAGCACGCGATGAAGCAAACGGAGCCTGAAAGCAGACTTGCCACTTTCGACCCTTGTTGATGTTCGAAAGACAGCCGGCCTCTGCACACTTGCAGTGGCTGGTCGCCCAAGGCCGCCCACATCTGTCGCCCTCGCACGCTATACCTTGCAGGGGCGGACGGGACCGCTATGGCGAATTGTTTCCGTGGGCAAGCCCGTTTTGGAACCTTTAATGCCGCCACATAATGTTCAGATACACAGCAGACAAACCTTTAACGTCCCATTTGCTGGCAGGTGATTGATGATACTTTGAGAATCAGGTGGGAAGGTGTCGTGATTTATTTTAAATTTGGCTAACTAGTTTTCGGAGTAACAAACGCTCTAGAAGACCTTGAAGAAAAATCCGAATACGTATAGGAAGCCAGTGACTTCTACAGGATGGTCGAGGAAATTATTTTCTGAATTTTGAGGTAAAAATCCCAATGTGAACTGGAGTCACCACACTCATACTTTATTTGTTCTTGGCCTAATTTTCAATACGCTGTTACTTCCACTATGTTTCCTTGGGTTGTAAGATCTCAGTGCACATTTCGCTTCCTGCCGGCACTTGTGATTCACTGTTAGTGTGTGATAAACATTTCCTTCTATCCTCAGTAAGGTAAAGCAATCCCATTACAGGACAGGCCCTTACGGTTCTAGGAGGTTGAGGCTCCCAGATATTTAGACAGTCGGCGCATGAAGGTGGTAAGGTTGTCAGCCCTACGCACCGGCCGCCTTTATCCCCCAGGAGATATTCCTGGTACTCATTTCTGTTAGAGGCTGAGTCAACCTCAGGGCCATAGTGCGACCGAAAGGATTATGTCAATGAAAAATTCCAGTGACACCATCGGGAACCGAACCCGCCTCAACCAACTGCGCCACTGCATGTTCCCTTCTATCCTAAGGGCTAAACCAAATATCCAGTTTTAAGGTCATTTTGCTATTTGCCTACACTTCGAACAGACAAGTGTGATTCACTTACGGCCTGTAATAAACCTTTCATTCAGTGCTCCTATTTGAATGCCTAATTTAACCCTTTAAAGACGAAGCATATCTGTTTTATATAAGGACTCAGTGCGTACCGCGCTGTAAACACTCTCCACTTCGGTTATAAAAACCAGTCTCTTAATGTTTTATAAGGCAAGAGTTGCTGTTTGTTCTGAGATCCACACAAAACACATAAACGCAATGTGGGGCACCACGTAGAATTTTTTAATGTTAAACCTGTTAGTACGTAAAGTTACCGCTAGGCTTTAAAAGGTTAAGGCGCACATCGCTGTCTGTACATTTAACGGCCAGAAGAGTTTAGTCGGTATACTGACTAGCTATGGGTTGGACGAAATCTCGCCGGAGACGGAGACGTTTCTCTTCCCGGCAGCATCCAGACCGACTCTGGGGCCTGCCTATCCTCCTGTCCAGCGCATACAGGAATGGGGGGTGTGTGTGGGCTGTAAAGCAGCCGTGAAGTGCCAACGTTAATACACATTGAACATCCCTTATCCGAAATTCTGAAATCCGAAAACCTCTAAAATCCGAAACTTTTTGCTCGCCGACATGAACACAGTGCAGTATAGATGTAGATACTTGTAAATAAATTCAATGCCCAGTTTGTTTTTATACCTTAAATAAAACGTATATATTCTTAAGGTGTATATGAAACATAAATTGATTTCTCAATTAGATTTGGTTCCCATCCCCAAGCTATCTCATTATAATATGCAGGTACTACAAAATCCGAAAAAAAAAATCCGAAATCCGAGGCACTTCCGGTCCCAAGCATTTCGGATAAGGGATGATCAACATGTAATATGACTCTCTAATACGCCTTTACGGCGTAATGCCTAATTAAGCGGAGATAAACTCTAAGTTTACCGTTACTTATAGGCCTAGGTACTTGTAATCGACTTAAGTGCTTTTCACTAAACGTTTGGGACAAAAGAGATGGTTCAGTACGACTTGTCAGTTGTAGTGGAAATTATTCATTAAGGTATATCTGACATTAGATGCGTAAGTACATTGTGCACCCTCGTGCATAATTCTGTCGTCGTGAACACCTTTCTAGTAGATCCACAGTCCCTTTGCGACAAGGCCTTTCCGTGCAATAATAGTTAATAAAAGCACCGACTCTATAATCAAGAGGATTTTTATTCAGCCCTCCTTTAAATTCACACTGTTGTTCCCGACAAATTCCGGCCTGTGCTCGACCATCAAAGGAAATTATTCACATACAAGGGATACGGTGTTTTATCTGTTATTAGTGAATGCTTTTACGTGGTATATATGAAGAATTTCAGTCTTTCTTTGTGTCGTCTTGTCTTGCCCTGAAATTTAAAAAATGCTTTTGGATGTGTTCTTGACAAGAAAATTGCGTAAGTTTTGTAAAAGTTTGAAACGTAGGCTTCGAATAATTTTTGCAAGTGACTTTTGCAGAATTGGAAAAGTCATACGAAAAAATAAAACTCTCTTCCTGCTCCTTTTAACTTAAAAGATGAACATAATTTCCCTGACTCCAGCATTACGCAATATACACTAACATTTCACATCTAAGTCTGGCCAAGTTTCGGATCAAAGTTGAGTACAAATTGAGAATCCGATGCGCGGTAACGTGTTAGCTGGTCATGCCTGTCGCCCAGCTTGATAGTTGAGAATGAGTGCACACTCGTAGGTTGGGAGTTATGAAGGCCAATTCCAATTGGGTATTTCAGGGCTCTTGTTCTGTCCTTTGAGTACGATAATAGGCATCCCCGGAATAAGAAGCAAAACTTGTAGACCAGGTGTGCACCACAGAGTAGGTTATGTGTAAAGTTGCAAAGACTAAGATACCGCAGTTCCCCATTTCTTTGGGCCTACACGAGGAAACAAATTCCGCAGATGCGTTAAACTATAAGTTAATTATATTATGACACACAGTTCTTACACGTTTGTTACGAAGCCTGTAAGAAACAGGGGGTGATGAAATGTCGAGTTGTGGAAAAGTGGATAATCCGGAAGTGGTCTGTGTCCAAACCAAGGCTTAAAGAGGACACACACACACACACACACACACACACACACACACACACACACACACACACACACACACACACAGAGCAATGTCAGCATACAGTGGAGTGAGGTCAAACTTACTGCATATTGGGCACATTGCAAAAGGATATTTTCTCTGTTAACAATTTTAATTTTCACAGTGTTATTAACCATAACACTGTGAAATTACGTATTTCCTGTTCTGCAGCATATAGGCTAATAATCACCATATTTTTAAATAATTTAAATCATTTATGAAGTCTAAGAATAACCAACATCAAATTTATTTCTTTTCTGTAAGAGGTCTCGATATATCGTAATTTCAATAACAACTGGCGCTTCCCAGGTCCGAAGTTAATAGAATAGTGAATAAAATATTTCGTACAATATTTTTATTTTAATAACTTCACCGTGTTTCGAAAATATTGCCGAATACTACGTCAGTATCGTCATATTTATTTCAACGGTGTCATTTGTCTTGAAATTAGAATTCCAAATATTTGCTTTGAACTTCAAGGAAACTGGGAAACTCAAGAGCTTCGTATTCGGGTCATGCTGTTAACATAATTTTATGAAAGTATTTCCAAATACTGCAAATGTTTGTAGACCAGGTTTAACCCCCTTCCCACTGTTCAGTATTTCCAAGTTTTCCAACCTCACTGTCACTAACTTCCAGAAGAAGCAAAATGTTACAGTTAAGCACGAACACATTCCGGTACAGTTGCGAATATTTTCAATAAGTTTTTCGCTGAATGTCGTAGTACAGGATTCACATTTCATTGTAGCCTTGAACACGATGGCTTTATTGCACAGAGAGCTTGCATCCGCCGGGACGTGTCGTGAGAACTGCCGTGGTCAGAGAAACGGTAAAAAAATGTGCCCTGTAGCTTTTTCCATCAAGGCGTACATATCCAGTAAAGCAACCACCGGAATAACAATTGAGTTTGCTGCGTACCAGTAGCACACTTATCGCAAGTTAGTCAGGTGGAAACGGCGTCTTCTTTAAGGGATCTCGATTAGGTGTATACAAACGGAACCGTTTTTTAAACCCCCTGTCTCACTAGTTCTAGCCATCATATATTTTAAACTTCAGTTCCTACTTTACAGACAACAAATATGTGCCTCTGTTACAAAGAATAATCTGTTAATGCTATTTAGGAAAATGTCGCTTTCTATTACAACAACAAAAATAGAGGTATGATGATCCCTGTACTTTATTAAACATCACAACATAAACACGTTCTCGGGAGTAGATATGTATAGGTACGCACTTTTAACGCCAGCACTAGATGGAGATGAGTGATCAGAATCCACGACCATTTTAACCTTTTAAAGCCTAGCGGTAACTTTACATACCACCAGGTTTAACATTAAAAAATTCTACGTGGTGCCCACATTGCGTTTATGTGTTTTGTACGGATCTCAGAACAAACAGCAACTTTTGCGTTATAAAACATTAAGAGACTGGTTTTTATAACCGAAGTGGAGAGTGTTTACAGCGCGGTACGCACTGAGTCCGTATATAAAACAGATACGCTTCGCCTTTAAAGGGTTAACTCAGGAACAAGACGGGCAATACGCGTAAAACATAACACTGAGGCGCTTTCGCGTAACCATTGTTGGTGCGGAAAAGCAAGCAGTGTTACATATTCTGACCGTGTGTCTGTAGCCTTATTAATCCAGCACGCAAGGGCATGCGCCGTATTCTGTCGCCATCTGTGGCCTGTCTTGCTGTATTGTATTTTCCCACATTATCTCATAAGCGGCATGACTTTCGGAAAAATTTATTGAACATAAATTTGGTTGTTGATTTTCTGTACAATTTTGTCTGAAACATTTCTCGTTCTAAGAAGAATTAAGCGAGATATTATCATAAACGCGCGTAGATCTTCATGCAAAATATTCGTTATTTTTGTTAATTTTAAAGAAACTGAACTTTCCTGACAGATTTTCGAGAAATATTCATGTGCCAAATTTCATGAAAATCCTTCCAGTGGAAGCCGTGTTGTTCCATGCGGAGGAACGGACAGACGCACAGACATGAAGAAAGCTAATAGTCACTTTCCGCAATTTTGCGAAAGCGCCAAGATGCTGATGTCGGTACCTATTGCCCCTGCCGGTATCCAAACCCTCTTCTTCCAGCCCATATCCTAGTAACTATGCCGTTTACACTCGAATTTCCATACCCTGTACTATTTGTGAGCCGAACCCACTGGCAGCGCAGCCTAAAGCGTGGGTCTGCGGCCGCTCGCTTGGTGGGATTGCGGGTTCGAATCCCGCCGGGGGCATGTAAGTCTGCCTCTTGTGAGTGTTGTGTGTTGTCAGGTAGAGTCTCTGCGTCGGGCTGATCAATCGTCCAGAGGAGTCCTACCGAATGCGGCGTGTCTAATTGAGTGTGATCTTGCAGCCTGTGTAATAAGGAGACCCTGGCCCACTAGGGGTTGCTGCACAATGAGAAAAATACTATTTGTGGCTTGAGGCAAGAAACATCATCTGTCTACTCTATCTCTAAATATTCAGTTCTGCTTTCTTTTTCTTTTTCTTTTTTTTTTTTTTTTTTGGTGTGGGGGATGATTTTGAGAACCATCACAGATTGATTATATGTTTGTCAGTGGGTGAAAGATAATGGGAAGTGCCATGTGCCCGTTTAAGTGTAGCCGTAAGTAGGAAAAGGCTCTTTGATGAAACCAGGTTTGGTTTGTGTTGGTTTGGTCTGGTTTTACACAGATGACTGCAATATTATCCCGCATGTACTTCAGATTGTTATATAACTGTTAATATGAGCGTCCCCAGTCATTGTTTTTAGTAAATTTTACTTCACATCCCTTTACTTCACATCCCTAATCTAAAAAGTACAACTGGCAGACGAAATAAACCTGCAAAGTTCTGATTATGAAACCTTTTTTTTAACTTTGTTTTAATGTTACTCAAAACTCACACTTTGACATTTACCATTGTCTTTCCCCAAGTCACAGATTTCTGTAAGTGTATTTACTTTATTTCAATTCATTTTGGAGTCAGGCATTTGAAATTGTATTAACATTTCGAAAAACCGAACTACCAGTATTTTAAGAAATTACTTTCCCTTCTAATGCAGTCACTTAGGTGTCACATTTTGTGAATTCTTAAGTTACACCACCGATCAGACGATATATACCTCCAGAAGCCCGCACACAGCTCTGTTAAACACATAATGCCTCGAATGCAAGGCTACATAACAATATTCTCTTCCTCTTCTCCACACAGTTTCCGAGGTCATCTTGCGGTTCATGCCAGTTCGCCCCTGACTTGTACTCTTTATGTAGTCAAACACGGACACTGCCTGATCAATACAAAACACTAACTTAACGACAAGTTTTAGAAGTAGTTCATGCTCTAATGATTATCGTACAACAAGACACAGACCAGTTAGCGAAAGGAGATTACTTAATCATTCGAATAAGAAAACGGTTAATAGAGAGTCAATTACGTATAGGAAACACATGAACCGATGCTGTGAACGCGGGTGGTTAGGACTATAGATGCATAATGGCCTCCTACGTCAAGGAACGTCAGGATACAACTTCTAACATTCACGGCGATAAATAAAAGAATCACATCCGCTACTGCTTTGGTGCATTTTTTGTGTAGTGGAAATCCCGATGATTAAGGTCATCATCATCATTAACTTCAATGGTTTAGGCTTGATTGGCCTGTTCCGCCTCGTTTCCAAAATCTTCGTTCTATCGCCTTGCAGGTCGTATATTGTACCTTGTCCTCTTGGCTGGTATAGGGAAGTTATTTTGGTCAGCCATATACGTAGCATTCACAAGATACGATTTTTCCCATTACATTCCTGTATCGGATGATCATATCATAGACGCTTTTGTACTTGTATCTCTTCCCTTATATGCGTTGCATTTTTATCAGGCGTTGTTTATACTGGATTCCGGTCTTCTGGGACTTGGCGCTCCGTCGTCGGGTATATGGTTCCTGAAGTTTTGATGGAATATGTCGCCTTCATCTGCAAGAGTTGAAGGTCTTCATAAATACCTTGAAACAGTTAAAGATGAAGATGAAGACGGCATCTGTCTTCGAAACTTCGGGAACCACTTACCCATCGACGCAGCGTTACATTGCAAATGAGGAATCTTCGATTGCAAGCTGTGAAAGGGTAAAAAACTAGCAGTGTTTATCGTGACACCCTTACAGCATACACACTTAAGGCATTTTTATTCTTTCTATTTTTTCTCTTTAGTGTACTGTTTTCTCTAGCTTGTAGCAGGAATGAGGTGTTCGTATCTTATACAATTTCCGTATGCTTTCCCTTCGTAATTTCTTAAGCAGTGTTCTTTCACCATGTCCATGAAGCATCTAAATTTATTTGATTGGTTCGCTACAGTTTGATTTTCCGTGTAAGATACCTCGCAACTTTAACAGCTGAAATAATCTGCTTGATCATGAAGGAAAACCTAACTTCATAAAATGTTAATAACAAGTACGTTAGTTACTTTAAGAAACATGCGACAGAAGAAAGAGCGCTTTCCTCGGCATTACGTAATTTTCTGAGAAGCATAGCACTGTTTTGTTTCCTTGCGAGCGGAAGCAGTAACCACAGTACCCTGTGCTTAGAGAATGAGGATTCCTGCCAAATTCCACCAGCACAATAAGCACGCCCAGTGCCGTGGAAGGAAGCAAGCCTACTGCTCATATTGTTACGAACTACTCTAAGCGTTACGTGATATGTTGTTTGGGCAGAGTAAAAGTGCCTCATTAACGTTTTCTGCAACAGTGATCCACAGGTATATGGATTTTCTCTTCTAAGTTAGTAACGTGTTTAAATAGGGAACAACTGGAACGACACAGGACGTCAGGAAATGAAGTCATGAAGTAGCTTTCAGAAATACTTGCACGCAAACTGTTAGATAGTGATCTATGAGGAAGGCAGTGCGATAGGCCTCAACAGAAAGTAACTTAGTGGTATAATGTGTGCTCAGTAATTATAAAATGATGTCGTGCCCTCCGTGAGTTATGGAGTTTCGTTACAGGAGGTCATTAACTTATCTGTCAACATATTCGTACCTGACAGCGAGCATAAATGCTTTTGTTGTTACGAATTTTCGGACCATTCACTTACATTGCTTTTCAGAAACTAAGCCTCGTTCTAGGTAAATCATCACTGTAAAGGGACCCGCTTCATAAGCAGTTGACTCTTCGCTGTGGTCGTCATGAATTTGTGGATGGAATTTCAAATACGTAATCGAGATGCATAATTTATTTCATATCGCCGTAGATTCAATTACCATTAGATAAAACGTGATTTACTGACGCGTTAAAATGCTGAGAAAGGGCACTTAAACGATCTGTGACCACGTATGTATATTGCTAGCCAATAATGCTTAACCAATAAAAAGTAATACACAAGAGTTCACAGATAGAATACAAAGTCCAACAAACTCGCAGTTTTGTACAGTTTGTCAGACCCTCTGTGGAAGTTTGAAAAAGAGCTTTGAATCTGTTATACTTACGCCATTTAAAATTCATAATCTTTAGTTTCTTAGCCCTATTCTGAATCTATTTCGTAAGTCTTTAAAAAATATAATTCAAATTTTAGAAAAATTTGAAATTTTTGCGCACATAATTTAAATATTCGCACACTTGATAATGAACCAGTGGTGATATTTGCTCTTACTGCTTAGCGGCCAGCTACATTTGACAATATTATATTTGATATAAAGATAAATGAGCAGATGGGTAGAATGCCATTATGGTTTTTTTTATAAGGCATTATTCCTGCAGCAGCCAGGGGGAGCCAAGAATCCAGGGCGCATGGTCTCCTTCCCGTGAGGTCTAGAGTGTTAGTCACTTCAGTCACCCTTTCTTCATAACGGCAATAAAATGCTGTGACTTGAAAATACGTCACGACTACAGTAATACACACAGATATACTAGTACCACGCCTGTGTGTAAAGTACCTGTGCAAAAAAAAATCGATTCTACCATTGGATAGGCGACGAATCGTGCACCATTTGCAGCGTGATGTATTGTTGAGTGATAGGACTAATGACTAGTACTTGATTATGCCTGTGAGACGCCTCTACTGGAGCGAGACCTTCTTCAGAATAGTGTACGCTGACGTGCCCGTACGGGATCAGTGTAATCCATAAACGAAGCGGTACTGTTTTATTCATTGTGAGGCAAGGCATGATTTATTGCACTCTGTTAGGTAAGTAGTATGCCTGAAACCAGTCCGACTGGGCGTACACCCTTCCAGAACTCCAGCATTCATCCAGAATAGCGGTTATGCAGAAAAAATGTCATAGCACCAGTTTTATGCGGACTATTTAAAAATACATGAAGACTTTCGGTCACGTGATATGCAACCAATCAGGCAGCTACAGAGTCCATTCATGGTGTAGCATACGTAAAGTGGCATGTGATCAATATTTTGTAGTACTTTAGGTCTGCTTACCTCTGAATTTTTCCTTATAGTGCATCAAAGAACAATCTGATAGTTGCATTGGAAAACTGCTAGTCTAGATACATTTATGAAAAGTATTATACTTGCATTCGGGAAGCCGGTTCTATAGCTGGGATTCAAAGACGATCAGAAGCACTCTCGCGGTGATGACGTGTTCAGGGACGTCCTCAGAGCTGATGGTTAGCCAGTCAGCTCCCATTAGGGCAAAACGTCTGGACTGAATTTAAAGCGCCTGGTATAAATTTCATGTAACAGTGTTTGAAGTCTCATCCTTCTAAAATACGATTCTTACAGCACTGCTCCAAGTACGTCAACAAAAGTACACTCAACAACTCTTGCGAAGCGAGTCGCATGCCTCTTATAAGAGCGACACGCTGGGTGCCAGCTGTCCCTATTGTTTGCAGCAGCAATCATACGGGGGCGTCGCAAACTGCAGGCCTAAACAAAGTAGACTTAACGAATGGGAAATTCGGCGTATATGGAAAGAAACTATATTTTATTAATGAAACTTTTGCGTTTATGCAGAAAATGAAAATTAATATTTTAAAGTTTTCATGACAATGATTTTTCAAACTATAATCTTCGATGTTGTGACACTGTGTGATCTTGCAGATGGATACCAATGTCTCGCCAGAACATGCTGCCCTCTTCTTCAGAGCCGACCCACATGATGCAGGCAGCTGGCCCATTCTTTAACGCGAACGAGGAACGAAAACCGCACCATAACAATAACTTGCAAGGGAGCAGAAGGGATCTGGAGAGAGACGTACGTGCTATCTGTTCGTCCTGCAGTGTAGCAAATACAGAGCCAGACATGTAAAATTATTTGGCCGTAGGGAATAAACACCATCTTTTCCTTGGTGCATACAAAGGAGGAAGAAGGCTTTTAGTGACGCACTTCCAAATGCTATGTTAGCAGTAAATTTCCAGTCTACTGTCACACACATTTCCATTTGGCACAACCATACAGAATAAAATAACGCATATCAACATGTTCATAAGGTTTTTGGGTCTACTTCAATCCTCTTTTAAATCATTTACAGTCAAGTTATATCTAACAAGATCAAACTGCGACATATATCGAATTTTGTCTCATCACAATTTCTTAAGAATCTCTTCTTCTTAAATAACGATAAATTGTCGGAATACTTTGTGGTGTATACTTCCCTTCAAATCTTTCGATCTTTTTGACAGAAACTACAAATTTACCAGGAACTACGATTTAATAACTTGCGCTATAATTATCCATTTCTATATATTGTTTACACTAGGGATGATTTCCTCTGCGTTAGTTTGTTAGATACGATCTCAAGTTTCGCACAATCGATACGACTGTAATTATTAACATGCACAAAATATGTCGAACAAAATTGGCGTAGGCCTATTCATTTTTGTCCATTTTCATCAAAATAATTTCACAGCTCCAATGCATCCTCAGTTATAACCGTGAAAGAGAGCGATAAAAGTAGGTTGCACGCATCAGTAATTTTGCTTTACACTTTACACAAATAATTACATCAAAATGTATTTTTAAAATATGCTAATACCATGAGAAGTTCCACAAATCTACAAAGTGCGGATCGTGTAGGTCGCAACTCATAAGCATACGTGGCTGATAGCATAAAATAAAAATATCCCCATATGGGGCTGCCTCTACTGGCATAACCCTCATACCGTGTTTAATATAGACTACATCTGTATAAATTTATTAAGAAAGAAGACGTCTGGACATTATCACAACACAAGCCTGTATTTAGTTATAAGAAAATGTAGCTGAAATAGCTTTAAGCTGCGCCCATCTCCGTGCTGTAAAGAATCCCAAGTCCCGAAATGCAAGTTGCGAAATCAAGAATTGCGTCGCTTTTACACCCCAAAGCAATGGCCGTGTCCTTCCAAGTGGAGGATTCCTGAGCGCCACAGCTCTTCTGTTCCTCTGAATGAAGGAAGGAATTGCGTATCTGCTGGGGTTCGAACCCTAGTTTCCGGTCATGTTACGGAAATACCACGGCTATAAGGCTGTATTCTTATGTCCCATAACGGTGAGATCAGCTTTCCAGACCTCGTAATTTTTAGTCTGTTTTTTTCATGCAGATCTGAGTGTTTGAAATCGAAATGGTTTGAGGGTTATTACGTGTTCATGCAAACATTTTGGGATGTAATTGCCAGCTCCTTTTCGTTTCAAAGACAGGCTGATCAGATATCCTTCACTGGCCAGTACTTCAGAAGAAACTGGAACACAGTGCGGCAGTATGTCAGTTGTTTACAGACATAAAAAATGCTACGATTCAGTTATACGGAAAATTTTGTTTAATATTTTTATTGACTTCTCTATTCCCCTGAAACTTATTCGGTTATTTGAAGTGGCGTATGAAAACATTTCTGTAATTCACTTCTTATTCCGAAGTCTGAAAAACGGGAGATACTTCACAGCCATTGCCTTTCAACTTTGCTTTAGAATATGCCATTAGTGAGGTAAAAGAAAGCTAGGAGAAACTGATATTAAATGGGGCACGTCAGGTTTTGGTCTGGTGAGACAACAGTGGTTCGTTTAACGAAGCTGTTAATTGCTAATATTGTAGAGTGGTGGATGGTAGATAAATGAAATATGGATATGGAGCCATAGCAGAATAATATCGAAGTACTGGACAGAAACCTGTCCCAGTACCCCTTTATTCACCACAGATCACACATAGACTGACCTGGGACCGAATCCGGGCCTCCGCTGTGAGACATTGACCACTCGTTGCCGCTGTAAATAAAACTTGACTCTCTTTTGAGACCAAAGGTAATGTGGCCCACGTAATTTCAGTCCGTCAAGGTTTTCTTTGACGTCCCTCATGACACGTTCTAAAGAAAAGTTGTAAAACAACGCCGATATATCGTCTCCCTGTTTCAGAGAATTTCATAGACAAAACGCATCACACAGATGTTTTCATATCAACATTTTATTACAGATCTAATTCAAACTAATTTTAATTAATTTAACTTGTTTCTTATGTGTGAGATTTAATTCAATTTTAGAGAGAATATTCCTCCTAACAAAAGCAAAGGCTTTTGTGAAGTCTACAAACAGATGATGTACTGCCACAATGTATTACCATTTCCTCTCAAACGCAGATGTTAATTTACGGGTCAAAACACAAGTACTATAAAGAAAAACACAAAAGCTTTGTTAGTCGCTAGTAAGGACGTTATCTAGAAGTAAATGCTGACAGAAAGATGTCTATAGTCGTACCTCGACAAAGAAATGTACGACGAAGCAATGACAAAAGATAATTAATAAAACCTTGAAATGTGGCAATTTGCAAATAATTTGGAACGACACTAACAAACCAAACTTCTACCGACGAGGAAATAAAGATCGTATTAAATTCAGGGCATGATTTTAACATTTGGTCCAGACATTTTTTCCGGGCTGTTGTGTTGTATGGGTGCGAGATTTAGTCACACACTGACAGAACATACACTGAGGGTGTTCGAGACTAGGGAAAATGTTTGGATCTGATAAGGAGGACGAAGAGGTTAGTAAAAACTGCATTGTGAGGAACCTCACGATTTGTGCTTCTGACCAAATATGATCACGGCAATGAAATCACGGAAGACAAGACTGTCGGAGCATGTGGCACGAATAGGGTGGTAGAAATCTACTATACAAAAGTCTTTTGACGGGGAAAACTGCAGGAATGAGACGGCTTGGGAGGCCTACGTTTAAATGGGAGGAGAACGATAGTATTTAACTTAAGAAATCGGATGGGATTTTATGGATTCAACTCGTGAGGCTCAGGATAGGCGCCAGTATCGGGCTGGTTCCAATACAGCAGTCACTCTTTGGGTTCCTTAAAATGATGAAATTCTTGGCTAGCTGAGGAACTGGTAGCATCTAAATAAGGGCTTTGTTCCATGGAGCTATTAAGTTGAAAGACAAAGAGAACAACCTGATAATTAAAGGGCCACGGAGAGCTGACTGTGCTTTAAGAAGCTATCTGTACCCTATGTTAGCATTTTTTGAGTAAATAAGAAAGCAAATCTTTTGTTATTCTGGAGACTGAAGAACAGGACCCCTCGAATTCGAGGCAGGTGTGTTTGGTCTTAATAATAATTCTTAGTTTAATGTGTTCCATGTCCGTGCACTATATCATACAAAACACTAATCACCAGCAGATGCACAAAGAGAGTTTTATTATCAATCGTAACACACTCCTACGTGTTTCGGCCCTGCTAGGTTATCTTCAGGGAGAACTTCTCGTTACCGTTACACTAGGGTTGCACTTTACAGTTGAGTGATAATGTGCTGTTGACTGTGTACTGCGTTGTTTTTGGAGGCGTGAACCCTCCGCAGTCCGGCCGCGGAGAGTTCACGCCTCCAAAAA